>APFE030134445.1:5234-85599 GCA_000404065.3 Pinus taeda
TGAAAAATTTGGGTGAAGAAATAAAAGAGGCTATTGTGGTTGAAAAAGTTCTAAGATCTTTGTCCTCTAGATTTGAATCTAAAGTTTCTGCTATAGAAGAAAAGGAGAATCTACAAAACCTTAAAATGTCACGGCTGCACGAAATTCTAACTGCTTATGAAATGAGGAAAGGAGGTCCATCAGATTGGAGAGTATCTGCTTTCAAGGCTTCAGGAAAAGGGGAGTACTATGAGTCAGGACATGTGTCAGAAGAAGAAGAAGAATCAAATTTTTTCAGAAATCTTCAACGGGGTACTGGAAGATTTAGAGGTAAGTTGCCTTTCAAATGTTTTGCTTGTGGAAGAGTAGGTCACTATGCTGCCAAATGTCCTCATAAGGATAAGATTGACAAGGGGAAGGAACCTATTAGATGGAACAAGAAATAGAATGCAAATAAGAAAAGCTATTACACTCATGAAGGTAGTGATGGACTATCAAATAGTGATGAAGATGAACGAGGTAATCACTATAAACTTTTAATGGCCTTTGAAGATGATGATTACTTGGATGTTATAGACGTGGATGGTTTTTATGAAGATATTTCTAGACTCAAAACATGTTTAGAAGAAAAGAATGTGATCATTGATACTCTACAATTTCAACTTGATGAAAAATAAAAATTTCTTGAGAAGTTAGAATGTGAAATTGTTGGCCTTAGAAAAGAAATTTAGAAAACAAAGGCCCTTAATCTTAAATTTGTTAAAGGATCTGAAACTTTGGATGAGATTATCAATGTGCAGCGTTCCCCTCTAATCAAGATAGGTCTGGGGTATAATGGTTAAACATCTCAAGCTTCCACCTCCAAAAGTTATCTTGATGCAGCAAGAAGGAGTGAGCAGAAACCTAATAGAAATCATCAGGTAAATCAGGGACAGTCTTCATCAAGAACGAAAAAATACTATCAAGAAAATCGGGGACAAGCTACCTTAAGGACAAATAGAAGCTACAACCAACCTCAGGTAAAATATTCCCAATTTTCTTCAAGAATGGATGACAATCGAAAGTACAATCATTTGGCTGGCAGATTTGATAATCGCAGAAGTTTCTTCAATGGCCAATGTTTCTCTCGCCATAACTTTGGCCACGAAGCAACTCAATGTGTTGCCTATAAGACAATCATGACTAGAGAAGTTCAAAAACAAAGAAGTATGACTGGGATTACGAAAAGGACCTATAACAACTTTTCGGCGCTTGAAAATGAAATTGAATGTTTTATTTGTAATAACTTCGGTCATGAAGATTCTGAATGTAGGAGCAAGTTTCGGCAGACAAAGGAACAAACCTCAAGTACCAGAACATGGAGAATAAAGGAACCACAACCATAAAGATGTGGGATAGCTTTTTATGCAAAAGGACAGGAAAATATATGGTACATTGATAGTGGATGTTCGAAGCATATGACAGGTGATAAAGAAAAAAATGAATCATATACTTCTTTAGAAAAAGGAAAGAAAGTTTCTTTTGGAAATGATACCCCTACAGCCATAAAAGGAAAAGGCACTGCTCAGTTGAAAGAAAAGATCAAAGCTGGAAATGTTTCGTATGTTGATGGCTTGAAGCATAATCTATTGAGTGTCAGTCAGATGTGCAATAATGGAACCAAGGTAATATTTTGATCAGATGGGTGTAGTGTTCGTGATCTTGATACAGGAAGAACAATGATCAAAGGGAGAAGAACTCCAAATAATTTATACATATTTGAAGAAGGACAAAACAATGCTATTTGAGCAAGGATGATGAACACTGGTTATGGCACCAGAGGTTGGGGCATCTAAGCTTTTCACAAATAAGGAAAGCATGCAAATACCAGGAAGTTCGTGGTCTTCTAGACATCAAAATTCCAGACAACACCATATGCAAATCATGTCAGTTTCGTAAGCAAACCAGAACTAACTTCCCTGAGAAGGAAGGATCAACCAGCATGCCTCTTGAGCTAGTCCATACAGATGTATGTGGTCCATTTAGGACAAGGTCGCCTCGAGGAGAAGAATACTTTATATTATTCATTGACGACTTCTCCGGGATGGTTTGGTTAGGACTTATGAAGCACAAGGACGAAGCATTCGAAAAATTCAAATCCTTCAAAGCCTTGGTTGAAAATGAATCAGATTACAAAATTAAGTGCCTCAGGTCCGACAGAGGTGGGGAGTTTACCTCAAATGAATTTTTTGAATTTTGTGAAGAACATGGAATAAGAAGGGAATTCTCTACAGCTAGGAATCCTCAGCAAAATGGAGTGGTGGAGAGGATGAACAGAATAGTCTAGCAAATGGCTCGTGCTATGCTTGATGAGTCTGGAACTCCCACAACCTTTTGGGGTGAAGCTGTATTTGCTGCGGTTGTTATTCTCAACAAAATAAATGTCCGACTAAACAACACTCAAACTCCTCATGAGCTCTAGTATGGTGAGACTCCTTCGGTAAAGCATTTCAAAATTTTTGGAAGCAAATGCTATATTAATAATACCGATGAACATCTTGGCAAACTTGAACCTAGACCAGATGAAGGCATTATCCTTGGTTATTCTCCCCACAAAAAAGCATATAAGTGTTATAATAAAAGACTTGGAAGAATCGTTGACAGCATTGATGTAGTGGTTGATGAAAAACGATACATTCCTAGGCAAATAAATTATAAAAATATCGAAGAGGATGAAGACTACCCTCAAAATCAGACTGATGAAGAAGAAGAGACCCATGAAGAAGAAACCCGTGAGGAGCCAGAGGAACAAATACGGATAGAAGAGAAGACTCCTTCCAGGTATGTTCAAAAGAACAATCCAGAATCACAAATTTTGGGGCAAAAGGAGGCAGGTGTACAAACAACAAGAACAATTGCAGAAGCCTCAAGCTATTTGGCATTGCTCTCCTCCACTGAACCACAAAATGTAAAAGAGGCATGCAAAGATGAATGCTAAGTCAAGGAAATGGATGAAGAACTTGAGCAGATCGAAAAGAAAAACACTTGGGAGTTGGTACCTAGACCAAAAGATAAGAATGTCATAGGGACAAAATGGATCTTCAAAAATAAGTTAAATGAAAATGGGGAAGTAATTAGAAACAAGGCCAGACTTGTTTGTAAAGGGTATGCTCAACAAGAAGGAATAGACTTTGAAGAAAAATTTTCTCCCATTGCTAGACTTGAGGCCATCCGAATGTTCCTTGCTCTCTCAAGCTTTGAGAAATTCAAAGTATTTCAAATGGACGTGAAATCAGCCTTTCTAAATGGAGACTTAGAAGAAGAAGTATACATTGAGCAGCCAGATGGTTTCACTCTTGGGAATGATCCAAATCTTGTATGCAGACTGAAAAAGGATCTCTATGGTCTTAAACAGGCTCCAAGGGCTTGGTACTACCGGTTGGACAAATACCTTCATCAACAAGGTTTTTCAAAATGTTCAGCAGATACAATCTTTATATAAAAATTGAAAATGAAAATTTGCTAATACTTGTTGTGTATGTAGATGATATTATCTTTGGCAGCAATGAAGAAACTATGAGTCAAAGCTTTGCCTTGGTGATGCAGAAAGAATTCGAAATGTCCTTGCTTGGAGAACTGGCATATTTTCTTGGATTGAAAATCCAACAAAATGAAGGTGGGATCTTCTTGTCTCAAACGAAGTATCTCAAGAAGATTTTGAAGAAATATGGCATGGAAGATGCAAAACCAGTATGTACCCCCATGGTCACAGGATGCAGCCTCAATACAAATGATGAATCAGCAACAATGCATCAACCAACCTATAGGTCTACGATTGGAAGTCTATTTTATTTGACAGGTACCCGACCAGACATCATGCATTCAGTGGGAATAGTTGGAAGATTTCAGGCAAATCCAAAGGAAACTCATCTTCAGGCAGTGAAGAGAATTTTCAAGTACCTTCAAGGAACTCAAAACTATGGCTTATGGTATCCTAGAGATACAGATCTCAACACTTCATGCTTATACAGATGCAGATTGGGCGGAAGCGTGGATGACAGGAAGAGACACAAGTGGTGGTGCATTCTTTATGGGTTCCAGATTAGTATCTTGGTTCAGCAAGAAATAGAGTTCGATTGCTTTATCTACAGCTGAAGCAGAATATGTGGCCACTGTATCTTGCCGCACTCAACTTCTTTTGATGATGCAGACCTTGCAGGATTTTCAAATCACTTGTACACCACCTATCTCCATCTTATGTGATAATACAAGTGCAATCAGCTTTTCAAAGAATCCGGTCACGCATTCAAAGACGAAGCACATACCGATCAAGTATCACTTTCTTCGGGAACAAGTGTTGGAACAAAAGGTCAAGTTGGAGTATGTTCCTTCTAAGGAATAAGTTGCTGATATACTCACCAAACAATTGCCTAGGGAGACCTTTGAATACCTCAGACAAAAGTTGGGGGTAGTTGATGCATCATCTTGTTGTTGAATCTCATTCGTTTCAGAGATTGCTGGTTGTACGCGAGTTTCATATGGGGCATATGCGTACATTTGCTGATGGCACAGGTTCAAGGGGAGCATATATAATGCATTGCTAGCATTATGGTAGAAGATATTGAAGAAGAATGTACAAAAGGAGAACGTGGATGCTAATATGTATCTATCTCTTTCACGGTCATTTAGGGTGTATGGTGGATTATGGTTCCTCTTGCAGAATGTTTTTTTTTCTTTTCTTCTTGATTTGGTCTACAGTTAGGCGGAGCATGAGCAACAAAGCTAAGACTTAAGCATGTTCTTAGGGGGAGCATAACCCTTTGCCTTTGATGTCAAAGGGGGAAAATGACATTGAGGATCTTGAGGTTGCCATCAAGTCCAAAGGGGGAGATTGTTGGCAATATGATTCTGGTTTGGCTCTATGGTACAGGTGTTGTACTTGGTGGCAACTCACTCTTGTGGCAGATCTCACTTCAGGCACTCAAAATCATGGAAAAAGAGATACCCGCAGGTGATCCTATGAGAATTTGTGGACTCGCAGGTACGCCGACCAAGACGTGTGGACATACACACAGGTGCTCTGTTCAGAAGGTGCGGACCCCAGTTTCACTGTCTCCAATTCAGAAAAGCGCGTGCACGTGGGAATCTTTATGAATTATCCATGGTATTTAGCCCGACATATTTGATCCTATGGTTTTGGTCTGTAGTTTTGCATCTAAAAATATTGATCCAAGGTATTGGGTTCATGGTATTGTGTTATTATGGTTTTGGACCGTGGTATTGTGAAAGGCTTGCCTATAAAAAGGAAAGGAGATATCTTGGCCACTCACTTGTGAAATTTGAATATCTTAAGATCTAAAATTTTGGGTGATTGGTTTTTAGAAGGCTAAATCTAAATCAAGGAGAAAACTTAAGGCGAATCTATTGATAGGTCATGATCTCTCGGGCGCATGAACATATCTGTGGATTTGACTGACTGCGGCACATTGGACGACTGTTAATTTGGCCCTAATCAAAAGTTTGTAGGTGATCCATGGCGTAAGTTTGAGGGTACGCAGCGCAGAAGAAGGCGCAGTGCAAGGTACGCAGCGCAGGAGAAGGTGTAGTGCATGGGGTACGTAGAGAAGCAGAAGGCGCAGTGCAAGGTACACATCACAGAAGAAGACACAGTACAGAGGTACGCTCTCAGACAGATAGTGCAGGTGCGGATCTGAGCAGAAGCACGTAGAGCACAAGAAAGATCAGGTGTGGATCTGCACAGTTTAGACACAGGAGAGCTGCGGATATTTGCAGGTTTATATTGGTCAAGTTGCAGACTTTTCTTTGAAGTATTTGTTGGCTACCTTTTATCTAATTGCTGCAGAGTTGTGGGTTTAGTTTACTAGTATTGCCTTTCTGTTTACAACATTCTGAGAAATTGGGTGATTCATTGGTTGATTATATAAGGATTTTGGTTGATTCATATGTACTTGTTGATTATTTGATGTCCATGGATCCAGTTTGAAAATTCATGAAACATGGTCCTTAAAGAAGTAAAAAGAGAAAAGGGGGTTGTAGCTCCCTTCTAGGAGAGACTGGAAAATGAGAGAGGGTTGTAGCTCTCTGCAGGTTGCAGCCTGCATACTGGTAAAGGACTGCACCAGTACAAAATCATTGCAAAAGAAGTTTCTAATTGAAAGAAGATAGAGACATATTGCAGCAGGTGGTTTTCACCGACATTGGGTTTCCACCTTATATCTGGTGTTCCTTGGTGTGATTATCTGTCTTTCTTGTTCTTCCTCATTGTTATATGGTACTAACATACAAACTAATGATCAATATGTGAAGAATAAATTAAAGTATAAATCTGGAAGGTATATTGAAAAGAATTTGATAATACTGATTCACCCCCCCTCTTAGTATTATTTCAAACACTTCATTTTCTTGATCACACACTTGACTGACACTCAACAGGTTATGCCTAAACCGTCCACATACATAAAAATTCCATCTTTAACCTTTTCTTTCAAGAAAACAAATCCTTTACCTTTTATGATAGCAGGAGTGACATTTCCAAATGAGACATTCTTTTCCCTTTCTAAGCCATTATATGAGTGAAGTTTTTCTTTGTCACCTGTCATGTGTTTTGAGCATCCACTATCGATGTACCACTGATTTTGTTGTCCTTCTACATACAAGTCTATACCACATATTTCTATTTGAGATTCTTTCCTTCTCCATATCTTTGGATTTATTGGAGTTTGCTCCTTTTGAGATGTTTTCTGAAATATTCTCTTGCATTTAGATTCTTTATGACCAAAGTTGTTATAGATTGAGCATTCTATTTCATTTTCAAGAAGAGAAAAGTTATTATAGGAACTTTTCTTGATCCTTGTTACATTCCTTTGATTTCGTGCTTCTCTAGTCATGATGGTTTTATAAGCAACACATTGAGCAACATTGTGTCCAAAATTATGACATGAAAGCATTGCCCGTTAAAGAGGTTCCTATGAATATCGAATCTATTGACTTGGTGAATGTAATTTCTATTGATATTCATCTTTGGAGAAAATTGAGTATGATTTACCTAAGGTTGGTTGTGTCTTCTATTCATCCTTGGAGTAAATTGAGTCTAATTTACCTGGTGATTTGCTTTATGCCTTTGCTGACAATTGTCATATTGTTCACTGGTCATTACTGCATTAAGATAGCTTTTGGTGGAGGTTGACGGCTTCTGTGATTGAGATGATTCTTCAGTATATCCAAGACCTGTCTTTGTCAGAGGAAAACGCTGAACTTTGATAATTTCATTTAAATATTTTGATCCTTTAGCAAATCTAAGATTGAGAGATTTCGTTTTCTCAAGATCCTTTCTTAGACCCACAATTTCACATTCTAGATTTTCATTGTGTTTTTCCTTTTCATCAAGTTGTTATATCAAGGTATCTATAATCATATTCTTTTCTTCTAAACATATTTTGAGTTTAGATATTTGTTCATGAAGATATTCCTCTTCTAAATCATCCCAAAAATTATCATCTTCATAAGCCATGAGAAGTTTGTAATCTTGTCTAGTTTCAACTTCATCACTATTAGATAAACCATCGCTATCTTCATGAGTATAGTAGCTCCTTTTATTCACAACTTGTTTTCTATTCCCTTTTGCATATTCCTTTCCTTTTTCAAATTTATGTTTATGAGGACATCTGGTAGCATAACGACCGACTCTTCCACAAGAAAAACATTTGAAGGGTAACTTACGTCTAAACCTTCCAGAACCCCGTTGAAGCCTTTTGACAAAGTTTACCTCATCTTCTTCTTCTGAAATATGTCTTGATTCATTGTGTTCTTCCTTTCCTTTTACTAAAGCTTTGAATGCAACTTCTCATATATCTGATGGTCCTCCTTTTCTCATCTCAAAGGCTATTAAGATTCCATGAAGCTACGTCATAGTGATATTCTACAGATCCTATTTTTATTCTATGGAAGACACTTTGGATTCAAATTTAACAGACAAGGATCTCAAAACTTTCTCAACTAAGATAACTTCCTTAATTTCTTCACCTAGATTCTTCATACAATTGACAACTTCATCTATATGTAGGAAGTAACTAGCTATACTTTCATCACTATGCATCTTAAGAGTTTTATACTGAATTTTGAGAGTTTGAAGCTTAGCACATTTTACCTTAGAGTCTCCTTCGTAGCTCAGAACAATTTTGTCCCATATTTCTTTGGCTGATTTGAGCTACATGACTTTGACAAACTCTGATTGTGACAGAATTCCCAATAAATTATTGACAGCTTTGGCATTGGTTTCATATTGCTTTCTACCTACCATATCTATATGAATTACTCTTGGAAATGTCTATCCTCCTTCCACAATTTCCCAAACATCCGTTCGAAGTGATTGTAGATAGGTTGTGGTTCTTATTTTCCAATAAACAAAGTTGCTCCCATTTAATATTGGTGGTCTGGTGGATCCCATGCTTTCTTGATTATTCATGATGATGGATCTCCCTTCAAGCGATCAAGCTTCTTTTGAAGGACCTGCTCTGATACCAATTGTTGGAAATAATACTGAGAGAGGGGGTGAATCAGTATTATCAGATTAATAATTTTATTTCCCAAACATATTTATATACGCTACTTCAGTGAAGTGAACTAGCGTGTACACTCGACTGTTCTTAAAGAAACCAACGTATATGGAGAGAACTAGTGATTTAGACAACTTATCATGTGTTGAACTTAAACTAGTATATCAGAGATTTATTAGACAGTGCAGTAAAAGAAAAAGAAAGCATCACACATAAGTAACACACATGAACACCAAGATTTAAGGTGGAAACCCAATGTGGGTAAAAACCACCTGTTGTTATCGTCTCCTTCTTCTTTTAATAATAAGATAATCTCTTTACAATCTTGTACTGGTGTAGACTCATATCAGTACGCAAGCTTCTACTTGCAGAAGGTTACAAGCTTCTCTCATTTTCCAGCCTCTACTGGAAGGGAGCTACAACCCCCCAGCTCTTGTACTAGCCAATATATTTACTAGTACGTAGGTGCCAGCCTACAGAAAACTTCACTCTTCCACCAGGGACCACGTTTCATGAATTTTCAAACTAGATAATCCTGGATCACAACACCACAATATGAAGGCCACATTTCATCAAATTTTCACACTGGACCCAGCAAAGCTTTTAAACTTAAACTGCATCAACCAATATTCAGTTAATCTGAACAATCAAATCACTGGCACCATAACACTATGTTGAACCCAGAACCCTGCATCATCATCCAGAACCAGCTGTAACCTCAAAAATCATGCATTAGAGTTTATACGCTACTTGGTTGAACCCAACCTACGTGTATATGCTACTTCCTTTAACCCAACCTATGTATATCTCTAAAGATACTGAATCATATACTTCTGAACCATAGACTATACCAATCAGTGACATTCTGAAGATCTATTGTCATATTATAGAGTTCAAAATAGATAGCAACAAGGATCACCCTTCCTTCTTAATCAAAATCAATCAAACTCAATTTCCTTAGACAACAGTTCTATGTCCATATCTAAGAAGACTTCATTGACAACCAATAGTAAAACAATAGAATTTGATTAAACAGATCAGTGAGATCTAAAAAGAATCTTTTTTTTTTGTATATGCTACTTGAGATATTCGAACCAACATGTACACACCCTTTGGTCGAGACAAAGCTGCATACATATTTGCAAATTTTGACTCAGAACTTTGCTGCAATTCCAGACTTCAGACAACCAATATCATGATAGATAACAAATAGAACAGGCACAAAACATCAGATCTGGTCTCAACCAATATCAAATCATTCAAGAATAAGTCATTTCAAGTCTCATTATTCTCGATCCAATGTTGAGCTCAAGGTGCACATGAATATTTTAGATCCATTCCCAAACATAACCCGACAACATAATATATACTTCAGATAGAATTATTTCTTAGAATCTCATTGCTTGCACCCCATGACCTAATGATCTTCTCCACCTTATATACTCTTATGCCTTTCTTAATACCTTGGACTAAAACCACTTAGAACCGATACCTTGGAGCCAATACCTAGGGTCAATACCTTGGACCAAATGCCTCGTACCAATTACCTTGGACAAAAAAGTTGGTTTTCCAACATGTACGTACTTTCCTCCTGCGAAAGTGTGTGTATATGTTATACACTACTTTTGTTCTATTAAATCATGTGTATACGTGCCTTAGACAAAGTAAACCAGTGTATAGCTCTCTTTCTTCATTATTTGGAGTCTCATCTGTAATCCTTTGCTCTTAACCTGCTGCACTGTGAACATTCATCTAAGTGAGTTTCCATCAAGGACAACACCTGTATCATAATGCCAACATATTATTGTAAAGTGGACCATTTTCCCTAGTACTGAAGTCCATTCCTCTTTCATTCTCCTATAGGGTAGTAGGGTGTTGATAGGCTAGTGTATGAAGTCACCAATAGGTTCAAACCTGTGAAAAATTCACGGTGGTAGGGTGGTGCTAGGGTGTGTTGTATCTCATTGGGTTTTGGGGCATCCATTCAGTTGACTATTGAAGAATCTCAAACGTTGGACTGTCCATCTAGTGGGAGCTGTAGAAGAATGATTTTCTAGATTCTAGGAAGTTGGAGCTTTCTTTTCAATTAGAGTTGAAGATTAAAGAATTATTAGAAAATCATTCAGGTGGTTTTGTCCCTGCAGGGGTTTCCACCTTAAAAATTGTGTGCATTTGTGTTCATTTTGTTCACTGCTAACATTGTACAAACACTGATAATAATTGAACATTAAGTAATGCTCTAAAAGATTAATAATAATACAAATTGAAAGAAACACTTATTCACTCTCCTCCCATTACTATTTCCAACATTATTTACATATATTATAGTTTTTGGAAGCACCGCTCCACCACATGTAATTTCATGGTATGTCCTTGATAAATTGTTAGCCAGAGAAATTTCATACCAGATAGTTAGCAAAGGTGTAACCAGGTCTCTCAAAGTGTCTAAAAAATCTCTATGGCCCACTTTTCTACTTCATTGTTCTATTATTGTTTAAACTACTTCAGAGATGCATAGGTTGAAGTCAAACATATTCATAGTTTGAATCTTGTTGAGTTTCAAGAGAGGAAATATGACCCTATTAAGGTCATGTATGATTTTCCCTCAGATGTTAAAGTTAAAGAATTTTTTTATGAGGACAATCATTTTGACGATCATTTTGGAACAGCTGAACAATTTTCATAGGTACAAATTTTAGCTGCCCTCTGACTGAATCCAGCTGAATTAGCAGAATTTGAGGAGTACATATGTCAAAGGTTAACGCATGTCCCTTTGAATCTACTTAAAATTATCCCCTAAAAATCTCATGAAAAAAGTTCTTTCACTAATATCTTAGAAGATGATGAAAATAAAGCATCCAAAGATGTTGAATCACAAAAAGAGTCCTCTATAGGGAAAGACATAGAAGAACCTTCCAAAAGAAAGTGTACTAAGAAAGGACTTGATCAGGACCAAATGCAGAAAGAATGGGGAAGTTTGAATAAATCATCAATGAAGCACATGGTGGTACAATGAAAACACAAACTTTTCCCAAAACATCACAATAAATATTCAGAAAAAGCTCTCATTACTTCAGAAGATATTGAAGTTATTATTGCTTTTTTGTCTACAGAAATTGTTTTGAAAGATGAGGAAATTTTGCCTTTAGATATTTTTTACAGTCCCAAACATCGAGCAGTAATGAATAGTAAAAATAAAAAGAGAAAAATTGACCAAGATGCTATTAGCCTACCAGGCATAGAGCCAATGGACATTGCCTAGAAAGACAACTATAGGACCATTTGAAAATTTGACCAAATTATAGTAGTTTGTAGGAGCTTATGCTTCTGCAACAATTGACAAAGCAGAGGAAGTAAGAAATTTGATCAAAGAAAAAGAGGAAATAATAAAGCAGCTGGAAGATAAAATCACCAAAGAAAAGGTGAATACATATGAACAGATTAAATCACAGCTTGAACAAATTCAAAAGAGTTTTGACAACCTAAGACTTCAAGGCCACACATAATTAAATGCCAAAGACAATGAAATCACATAGTTGTGATTCAGTACAGATCAAATAAAGGATTTCCCAAAAGTTGATGAATTCATCAAAGAAGCTTTATAAATCAATGTGTTCCTATCAAAGTAATAATCACTATTTTGTAATCAATTAATAGAGATTAGTCCATTGTGCCATGAAGTTGGTGCATTAGTCAGTCAATTCGTAGATGTTAAAATCAACTTTGAGGAAATAAATGAGAATATTTCAAACTTGATCACATGGAAGGAAAATTCAAAGGCGAAAACAAAAGAATCTCCAAAGATCAAAGAATCTCACAAGGACATTCTCTTTACTAATTGGGAAATCCAAATAAAATAGGTTGAAAGGGCAGATTTTAGTGCAAGAGAAACATCAAATAATATGGTAGAAACTATTAATGATAATCTTTGGTATGAAGGTTTCATTCAAAGATGTTTTCCAGGAAATCTGCCCGAGATCAATGATTTGCAATCAAGCTAGAACAAAAGTCTTGCAACAAAATAACAATGAATCATATAGTTGTTGCATTTAAATTAGGAAGCTTATTAGGCATACCTGGTAAAACCACATAGTCAATTGATGGCCCTATGATTCTTAACCAATTCTCTCATCCATATGATGTCATCGTTGTTAGATACAGTGTATGCAGAACACGCGAATATAAGCATAAAGTAGCCTTTAGGAGTTGAGGCTATGATGGATATCTACGAGCAGTGGAAACATAGTAGGACCCAATGCCAGTTAAGATCATATTTTTAAGTTTTAAATCAATTTTAGTTTTGCATTTTTGGCACTGATTCTAAGGAGCATCGTTTCACTCCTCATAATTTAGTGCTTAGCTATTTTTCTAATATTTTTTTATATTTAAACGCCCTTCATGTATTTAGGAAGGGGTCTAACAATTTTGTTTGAGACTCTTCAGAAAACATACACTTATGTAACTTTTAAAGTTTTTCTTTAATTTTTAAGATCTACTCCATGAAAGTTTATTTGAGAAAGTTTTCTAAGGATTGCACATTTGTTTTTCTTTGATCGATCTTGGAGAAAATGCATGGATTGCAACTTTGTTGTCTATTGATCAATCATTTTGCATCAGGTACTTTTATCATTGCATAGTGATTATTTTATAAATTGTTAAGATGCTTCTTCTATATGTACATTGTTGGTTAATTATGGTTTAATAAAACTTGTTATTTATTCACTTTTGAAATATAGCTGAGTTTTCATTCTCCTTATTTTTTATAAGAAAAATCCTGTTAGATATTTGACGCAATACATTTTACAGTGAACCATTTCAATTAAGTATTTAATTAAAATAGTTATTTTACGAAATTTTTATAATTCTTGTTTGAATAATCTTCATTATCATCGAAGGTAGTCATTTATCTAGATTGCATAAATATTGATTTAAGCCCCAGTAATAGTAATAGTAATATATATATATATATATATATATATATATATATATATAATATATATATATAGATATATATATATATATAATATATATAATATATATACATATATACATATATATACATACATATAGATACATATATATACATACATACATACATACATACATACATACATACATACATAATATATATACATACATACATACATACATACATATATAATATATATATATATATATAATATATATATATATATATATATATATATATATATATATATATATATATATATATATATATAGTTTAATTTTTTCTGTTGACACCACCCTCATCTACCAAATCAACTTTGATAATCAAATGCATAGCCTATCCTACCATCTTTTCAAGATTGGGAAACTGGTCCCATAAATCTAGTCGCAACCACCATCCCAAATGGATAAGGGATGATATTGAAGTCCTCGACTGGGTGGTTATCCCCCATGTTGTCACATCAAATTTCAAGGCTTCAACAAGCTCCTAGAGAGATAGTTTCAGATGGAGGAGCATAGTTTACATCACGTCTGATAGCAAGACTTATGAAGAAATATGGGATCAATCATATGGTAATGTCTCCATATCACCCTTATGTGAATTTCCAAGTCGAGAGCATAAACAAGGTATTGGAAAATATTCTTACAAAGACTATAGAAAAGCATCACCGAAATTGGGTTGTAAAACTTCTTGAGGCACTGTGTGCGTATAGAACAACATGGCGAAACACAACAGGATTTTCACCATATGACATTGTTTATGGGAAATCCCCTTTCTTTTGATGGAATTCAAAATTAAGACACTCAGGACAGCCCTTGAAGTAGGTTTTGAATCTTTCAGAATTCCAGGAACACCGACAAGAACAATTAAATCATTTGGATTAAATTTGTTTGGTATCTACCCAGAATACTACTACAATTCAGCAACAGATAACTAAATGGCATGACAGATTTATCAATAAAAATGTGTTTCAAAGGGGAGATTGGGAATTTCTCTATGACTCTCGGTTCAAATATTTTAAAGAGAATTTTTTCTTGAGATGGATGGGACCATATGAAGCTGACACTGTGTTTCATAACGGGACTATTAGACTTATAACAATTGATGAGTCACATACTCCTTTGCCTGTAAATGGACATCCCCTTAGACTATACCACCGTCCAACTTCTAAAGACTCCTTTATCAAACATTTATCTAATAATTCTATTTTTGAAATTATTAGTGCAGAGAACTCTTCCTTTGCACCTATGATCTAAAAAATAAAAAAAATATAAAAAGTCAATATTATATATCTCTATATCTAATATAATAAAATGTTGTTAATACTGTATCATTGTTTTTCCTGCAAGTATCTCACTAGTGTTGTTACTCTGATCATGGATATTTTGTCAAAGTACTTCACTGGCATTTTTACTCCTCTAGTGTTGTTACTCTGATCATGGAAATTTTGTCTAAGTACTTCACTGGTGTTGTTACTCCTTCAGTGATGTTACCTTGATCATGGCAATTTTTTGTAAGTACTTCACTGGTACTGTTACTCCTTTGGTGTTTTTATTCTGATCGTGGTGATTGTGTCTAAGTACTTCATTAGTATTGTTACTCCTCCAGTCTTGTTACTCCTTTGGTCTTGTTAGGCCCCCAGTGTTGTTACTCCTCTAGTGTTGTCACTCCATGGTGATGGAAATTTCATCTTAGTACTCTAGCGTTGTTACTCCTCCGGTGATGTTACTCCTCCGGTGTTGTTACTCCTCCGGTGTTGTTACTCCATTGTGATGGAAATTTCGTCTAAGTACTTTGTTGTTTTTACACTGTCACAATTTTGTCTAAGTACTCTAGTGTTGTTACTCCTCCGATCATGTTACTCCTCTGGTGTTGTTACTCCCTCGGTGCTCTTACTCTGTCGCGATTATGAATAAGTTTTCAAGAGGTTCTATTACTCCTCGGGTGATGCTACTCCACCAATGTTGTTACTCCTCAGGTGTTTTTACTTCATTGTTGTTACGTTGTCAAAGGTAAGTTGCAAGGTACGTCCACAATCGACTTTGTGGTTTTGATTGATAATTCATTTGACACGACTCGATATGATCGTGGATCGTCATCCCCTTAGTTATGGGGGGTGGTATTATGGTAAATACAAAAATTCCATAATTAAAAGGAGTAATGACTTGTCGAATCACTATGGAACCATGTGCCAAGTGCATACACTCCATAATCCCCACCATACCTTGCACGGTTATCCATATGCATTGAGATTTGAATAAGTAGGATTGTGTTAATGAATGGTCATTTCCAATGCTATTAAATGATTACCATAATCATGACTCATCATTACCATAATCTCCCATGGATTTTTCCATATTTTACCATTATCTTTCTGATTTTCAGTATCACTACAACCTATCACTACCACAACACTGTCACTGCAATTTTTCTTGATGATACTCATCCTCAACGGTCTTGTTGTTACTTGAATTGCTGCTATAGAGAAACTAAAGAATGGGTGGGAAATCCATTAGGCGTGAACCAGAGAATACATTGCAGGTTTCAATAAATCAAGATGTATAACAGGTCGTTTTAGATGCAGGATGGCATGTGTATTTTCAAAGGATGCAGGGATTTAACGAAGCGATCATAGTCGAATTCACATTTAATTTGGATGGAAATCATTCTAGAGTGCATGGATTGGATACTATTGTCACAGAGCAAGTGATTTTGACTATCAGCGGATTGCCGCAAGGAGGGAAGAAATGGTTTTCAAGGAGATACCCTTTGCCAGAGTTCCCAAAATTGTTCATATAGGCTAGTGAAATAGCAGTTCAGAAGGGTAGGGGTATGATCCAAAGTTGTTACATTACTTGTCAATGTCAGTTTTTCTACATTGATTAAGTATCATTTTAAACTTGGGTGCCTTCGGTTTCATCATGCATGGATTCATTCCCTAGACATGTCATATTTTCTATGGAATAGGCTTCAGTTGATGGCCCAATCTACTCATCGATCTCGACATGTATTAGAGTTCCTTACACATCATGGGTTGGCCAAATTATTAGTGGTGCATGCTCTATCTTGAACTTATGTGGCTTGGCCACAATTCACTGAGCTATCTGAGGAAGAACATACAACTATGATTCCAGCAAGGGAGGACGAGGAAGAATTGATGGCAGAGGAAGAAGAAGAAGCCTCAGACGATGCTACTCCACAAGAACTAGCATTGCCTTTTGTTTCAATGGGAGTAGAAGCAATGGAAACATGAGAGGCCACAACTCACGCTGATCCATAAGAACCAGCGTTGCATGTTGGCTCAATAAGAATGGAAGAAATGAAGACAGAAGAAGCCACAACCGACACTGATCCACAAGAATGAGTTTCGCCTATTAGCCCAATGGGAGTAGAAGTAATGGAGATAAAAGAAATGCAGTCGATGTTGTTCCACAGGAACCAGTGGCGATTGCCACTTTGAGGAGAGAATCACCACCCATGGATGAGGATGCAAGTGGCGCTGACGCACAAGAACCAACACCACCCATTCAAGAAATCATGGAACTTATGGATGAGGCTGCAAGGGGTTCTGACGCACAATAAACAGTATCACCCATTCAAGAAATCGAAGAACTTTTGGATGAGTATGCAAATAGTAATGACACATAGAGACCAACATCACTCGCTCAAGTGATTATGGAACCTTTGAAAGAAGTTGGGACTACAGTCGACACTACGCCATAAGAACTAGTGTCAACTGTAAAGTAGGAGGAAAAACTAGAAGAAGCACAGGTAGAAAAAGAGGGCACGGATGAGCCAATGAGCATAAGGGAAGGAGGATTGAAGTATTAGACACTAAGAGAATGGAAAATGAATAAACAATTCTTCGTTCTCTGCTTCTTGTGTCCTTACCAAGAGGGGCAAGGAAGTTTCATTCCCCTAGGCACCTAGTGAAGGAAGAAGCCTCTCACCCAATCTTAAAATTTCTCGGGGAGGTTAAAGGCACTATTGTCGACACTCTTACACAAGAGCCAGTGTCGACCAATGAAAAAATTTCACAAATTGAGGGATTGGTGATCAACCCTATCACACAAGAACCAGTGCCAACAAAATAAAAAATTGAAGAGACTATGGTCGATATTATCCGCACAGGTACATTAGAGGAGGATGTTGTTATTGACGCTACCAGACAAGGACCTATAGTGGCTAGAGAGAAACAAAAGGAAGGTGTGGAGGATTCGAGTCTTGGAGGAGGAAATAGTTGGGAAGTGGAGAATCCACAAGAGAAGGCTGTCGACACTACCCCACAAGGACTGCAATGATTCCAGAACCACCAAGGAAGATATGGAGGTTCTGAGACCCGAAGGAGAAGAGGTTTGGACCATCCCCCGGGTTAAGGAATAAACATAGGGAATTTAGGGTAAAGCAAGATCTGGTTGACGAATTTGTCAACGCAAATCCATCAAACTACACACCAGCTGCGAGACCGATCGAGGAGGTTACTATCAAACAAAAATTCATTGAGAAATGTGCAAAAATAAGAACTACTCCTTAAGAGAGATACCAATCATAGTTTAGGGAAAACATGCAACTAAAACTAGAAATGATCAAGTTAAGGAAGTAGGTATGGCACTTACGGAGGAAGGTGAGGAGGCATAAGAAGAATTTTATGAAACTTGGGGCTAAAACCATCTTAGCAGTAGTGCAGACATATTACAAGCCCACATCCTCCGCCTCTACAAAGACCGAGTCATTTTTGCATGTGATTAAGGCACGGGTGTTTTTCATGACTAGAGAAATTCAGAACTGGCGAGCAACTATAACTCAAATTCAACGGGGGACCATTCCTTTAGAAATCCACTAGTAAGGAGTGAGGGGAGTTCATGAGAAAGATGCAAAATTAGTTACCATTTATGTGGAGAAATTGGAGAAAGAGAAATGCAAGCAGCAGAAGCAACAAAAGAAAATCAAGGAAGTGGAATGGCAAGTGCAGCTACTGAAGGTTGATAAGGAAGAAATGCTTGCTATATCATAGAAGGAAATGGCTTTCTGACCTCCTGGCCAGAGCTATTCTCCATTCCTCTATGAACAATATCTATTCTCTTGTTTAGAAAGTGTCTGCTAGGAGCTCAACCATGAGATATAAGATCCAATGCAATTTCTACATTTCTTGAGATGCCACAATATTCTGGATCAGCACTTGATGTGCCATATCTATATGGATGATTAATTTTTGGGAAAAAATCAATCATTTAACCCAGTTCAATACACAAGATCCATTCAATTAAGAGCCTTTACCTACTACACAGTTAATCAGGTTAAATGGAAGAAGGCCTTTGACATGTTCGAAGAGAGTTAAGCAAACACGCAACTTGTCCTTCAGATGGATAATTGTTAGTATGTGAACGTTTATAACAAACAAGAAACCCTCTTAGGGATCGAGGGATGGTAAGAACAAATGTTGGAAACCCAGAAATGGTGCTTGAAATATGCACGAAACAAATTTTTAATTATCAAGAGGACACTCGAGACAATTGCCAGAAACAATGGACCCCATCATCCTCATCTGTTAGGATACATGAGCCTCTTGGGGCCCCCAATTTCGCTCAAGCTCTAAATAGGGTAGCTTGGTATATTCCATGCATGTGGCTTTGTGGGGTTAAATTTATGTGTTTGAGGTTCCTATTCCCGATTATCTCATTTCCAACCGATCAATATACTCCAAATTACGAGGTAGGTGAGGATTGGTGGAAGGAAGTCATCGAGACAGATGAATATAAGCATTCAGGGACATAAATGGCTACAAAATATGATCTCACACAACTTCATGTTGATCATCATACTTCCAACCCCGATCTGCTCAGGCAATGAGCTTCATGCAGACATGCAGAAAGATTAGTTAGGGGAATATGTTGGCGGTGAAATTGCGTGTTTCCTATATCCATTTTGAACAATTCTTGGTCAATTTACATTCTAAACCACACAATTATACCTCTTGTCATGTCGTTATGTATCATTAATCAATGAAGCATAGTCATAGGAGATTGTTACCCAAGTGGCTTGCTAATTCAATTATTATTGTAGATTTGGAGGAAATATGATAAAGACCGTGGTTCTACAATGGTGACCATCCATCTAGCAGTGTTATCTCAAGACATAAACTGCAATGGTGGATCAATCTTTTAATTAACACATTGTTATCTTTATATTTTGTTTCGCTTAAGAAACCACTATGTAATTGTAGGCATACACCTACCATAATTCTAGGATCTATTAACGTTAAAAAAGTGTATAAGTAGAGTTACGAGGCTGTGAAAGCCAACACTTAATAGTGCAAGGAATTATGTTACCTTTGATCTATAACAGAATACATGCATTACCTCATTTGGTTAATGAAATTATGATCTTTTGATCATTTCGTGACTTCTTGATCTCGCCATAACCCTGATCAGGGAGTTCAGCCCACTCTTCTAACCAGGTTCTGTTGGATAGATGTGTGCGTAGTTTTATTTAAGTTAATTTATTCAATGTTGTGAAATCTTATCAGTGTTTTGCTATGAGTCTGCTTGTTGTTACTCTTGTTTTGGTTACAATCATTACTATTGTCACTCTTAGTTGTTGTTGCAATTATCGTTTGTTGTTAGACATTGTTAAGTTTATAGTGGAATGTTTAGTACTGGGTAGGGAAACTATGGCTTGCATATACCTTGCATGATAGACTTGAAATAGTCATAGAGCCCTGGGTTGAAAATTAATGTTGAATTGGGTGAATTGCATGATTTATATCTATGCAAAAACAACTGGTTCTTGTGGGGCATTATCTATAACAATTTATTCTTCCATTTTCTTAGGGATTAATACGGGTTCTTGTGGAGTAGTATCAACGACGACCTCTTCTTCTAAATATGTTCAGGAGCTGATACTAGTTCTTGTGGAGCAGTATTAGAAACAACTTCTTCCATTTTCGCTGGCATCGATACTAGTTCTTGTGGAATAGTATCAATGACAATATCTCCTTCTGCTTGTTCAAAAGTTGATATTGGTTCCTGTGTAGTAGTATCAATAACAAATCCCTCTCCTTCTTGTTATCAGTCTATAATTTTTCTAGGTTATGGAAAGAAACCCAGAGGTAACCAAAAAGCCACTTGTAAAGCTAGGAGCTAGCCCTTCCAGCTTTAGACAGGGATCTCTCTATCTGATTTAGACTTTTTTTCTTGAAGATGTTATGCTAGATATTGATATTTGAGGTTGGTTTTTCAAATGTTTGGTTGAAAAGTGTAGGGAAATTCCATTGGGCATGGATTCATGAATCTTTGGGTGATCAAACACAAAAATTATAGAGCAGATGTAACAGGGCAGGATAGGCAAATTGTTTGGACCTTACAGAGTATCTCTAGGGTGAAAGGATGAATATTATTTAATTTCAACTAAATATAGAGCATGTTAAAATGAATTCTATACTCAAAATTAGAATGAAAACATTTATATTGTTTACAAGCCAGAGCAGAGTACACTTAAGAAAATTTGGCCCTTAATCTTCTTGAAACAATAAAGAGAGAAAACATATGGAAAACTGAGAAAATAAACAATTTCACATGAGAAAGTACATTCCCAATTACTTCACATAGGAATCCTGGAACAAAACTCTATGTAATATTGTAAATTGATCACATCAATACAATGCACAACTCACACCAAAATACAACTCCTTTCTTCATACAAGTTCCAACCGTTGTTAAGTCTTATTACAATGTAGTTATAGACTTTCTACTAAACTAATATTGGATTCCAAGAAGGAATTCATGAAAAAATGATATTCTAACAAAATTACATATTTTTCAAAAATAGAGCTGAAAAATAGAAGCCTTAGACAAATTTGGTTGTCTATTGAAAATTTAAAGGAAATATATCCCTAACTGTGTCCTTTTTCCATCTCCACGCTTATGCTTTTGTCCCAAAAATATAATTCTTTTGTTTATGCTTGCTCGACCAAGTCCAGTAATCGGTCCCACCTTTCTTGATCTTGGATCAAAAAATTCACCATGTTCCTAAACCTTTCACCCACTTCAGTGTAATTTTGGAAATTTGGCTTATTTAAAAATAAATGATGAATCTCATGTTGTATATTCAAATCAAACTATATGCCTTCTAGGAAAGCTTCTCCATTGATGTCTCCCTTTGCCTTTGCAAAGCTTGACATATCTCTGGCATTGTTCCATAACTGTTCTTGGTAATTCTCTAATGGAATCAATTTCCATTAGAGTTCTTGAGAGTGGGAAGTCCTTTTTCATGCAATAAAGAAAACTTTGTGTTGAATCTCTTTACCTTTAACTCCAACACTTTACTTTTGTTCTCTAATTGAACCATCAGATTCTTTTTAGCAAAAAATATTTTGACTTCTGTCATTGTTTTTGTTCTATCCTGGATGTCCATCTCTTCAAGTTCTTCTCTGGTTTTAGAGTTCAACACCCTGAGGATCTTTTGTTCTTCTTCTGGCCTATGCTCAATGTCATCCTTTTTCTTCCCTACTCATGCTTTGACTCTCTGTACCAATTCTTCCTATTCAAACATGATTTGAATGAAAGGCCATAAGTATGTAATATTGGCATTGACGTAGTGCCAAATGTTTCTTTTTGCCTCTATCAACATCTGAATAATGATGGATTGGTCTTCATACTTTTGAATATGTTGAATAAGTTTGAAGTTTTTTTCTACTTCTACCAATTATGCATTGTTTTTATTTATCCCACTTTCCTCCATCTTTGTGAGGGTTGATGAAAATTTCTCCACCTCTTTGTTTGTGAACGATAATTCCCCCAAATATTGAGTTAGCCTTTCTAAGGAATCTGAAACTGATACTTGTGTTATAAGCTAGGTTACAGTCATTGTTGTTGATGTTCCTACTGATGTTACTGCTATATTTCCTACTGACAATGTTCTAACAACCTCCCATTGCTCTTTTTATTTTAATAGTGCTTCCATGTCTTGATCCATTTTCTATATTTTAGCATTCTTTTCCACTACTAAATTAAATAGCTTTTCCTTCTACATATCCAAACTAGTGACTTGTTTAGTCTAAGGGTGTTATGTAGTTGGGAGTTTGAGTTATTTTCTAAGAGCTTTAATGCCTTCATTGTTTCTTCTGATCACTTCCTCTGTTTCCTGACATCACTAGGATCATATGCAATTTTGATAACTAATGCTTCAAATGTTTTAATTCTGGTGTCTTTGGCTATAGAGGACATTCTCTCGATCTTAAGATGTGAGTGCATGTTGTTCAGTGAAGTCTAAAAATTTGAGGTAGCCATGGAAGATCTAGTTAGAGTTGAATAAATCATCTCACCTTCTTTCTTATGCAAATCGATCTGATCGATTACATGAACCTGTTCAACATCAATTGAGAATATTTAGGCCCTATAATCTTCGACAGCTTTAGGGGCTGCAACCTTGGGCTCCAAAAAGGCCATTTGAAATTGTCGCTTCTCTGAATCAAAAGTAGACAATAAACTATAATGAGTGGTGGTAGTTAGTTTGCAGAACTTGAATATGTTGAAGCTTTCAGAGCTTCATTCTTTAACTTAATCTCCTTGTACCTTGTAAAAATACTTGGCTATGGTGGATCTTGAGAAGTAGAATATATAAGAGATTCAATGGTGTCTTATATATAAGGGAGAGAGCTCATAGGAGGGTGCATAAAAACAAAAGTGGTCTACTCTTGTGTATCCCTCTCTTATAAATATTCTTCCTAAATGTTGATCACCTAAGGACTAGCTCTACTATGAGTTTTGGTTGTGGTTTGTTGATCCTTCTTCCTTCTCTTGAAAATAAGAAAATATGGAACCCATGTTTCTGAGTCGGTGGCAGACATGCCTTCCCTTGGCATATTTCTTTCTCTCTCTTTAGGAAGGAAATATTATAGTGACGAATGACTAACCAACTTCACTTCGGCCTCCTGCAATGTGTTTTCTGCCCATTCCTAGTTAGCATATTTTTCTATCTATGACCTTGGTGTATGAGGATATGGATTACTTTTCTATTCAACTCTTAGCTTAGAGATTACTCCTAATGGGTCATAGGACTCTGTGAAACTAAGCTTGAACTTCATCTATTTTAGAACTATGTCCATCTCCTTTGCTACTACTCTAGTATTCACAATGTAAGGACCCACTTGTGCTTTTAGTTTGAACTGTGATTTCTTCTTGTTGGATACACAATGTAGCTCATCCATATTCAACATCTATCTGTCATACTCTAAAGAAAATCTTCTCATTGGCAAAAAAGCAGGTAGTCTATATCGAGGGAGTTCACATCCATAAATCTTGATCTTTGTGTAGTTATGGTATAAATACTATTCTCCAACCTTTGACTATTCTAAGAGGTGTAAGGCCTTCTTTATTTTTTGATATATCCTTGGTATAATGTCACTTCATAATAGACATAAATAAGTGTGAGTAAATTGGTCTACAAAAATTGTATAACTGTATTCCCCTGATTCCTCTTTACCAGTGAAGTCCAATGGATAAATGAAAAAGGGTTACCCTGCTCTTCCATGTTCTTCACCTCAAATTTGGATCTATCTGCTTGGTAATATAAAATAAGATATACTAATACTGATAGATATTTATACACTCATTCAAATTGGAATTTCATAAACTGATCATGGATGGCATTAGATAAGAATTTTTTGTAATTAAACAAAATTCAAGGCTTCTATCCTACTGAGAATACTGACAAGAATCCTAAAACTACTTCATCAACCCACTGATCTCTATAATAATCAAGTAATCGAGTCACCATGGAAATGACCTGTTTTGACATCTTAGGTTAAATGGAAACAACATATGGCTGGTTCGCTCTGGGTAATTCAACATTTTCAAGGAGAAAACACTCAAAGATATAAGCTCTCTAGGGAAATGTAATTTATTTTTACAACTCCATTAATGAGTTAGTGGAAAATGGATCTACAGAGGCTTAGGGATTTATTTGCAAGGTTTGGAAAATTAATTCAGGAGAAATGGAGAAACTAATTTCATCATTCTCAGCAATCACTCCTTTTTTTCTAGGGAGGTATCATAGGTGACACTAGGTGGAAAATTCAAGGAAGAAATGGGTTTGGGGGAAGGTTAGTTAAGGCAGAAAGGATTCCCAAATTCTCAAATCATGATTGTGGTTGAGGTATTTCCTCTTTGCCCAATTTTGAAGTTCGTATAGGTGAAACTGATAATGAGTCTTACCAATTTTGAATTGGATGTTTATCAAGGGAGCCCTGTTAAGGTATGTGTTAGGGGGAATAATTTGGTATTCTTCAATCATATTTACTTTACCCTTATGCATTGACATTTTGAATTGAATATGAGTAGGAAATAATAGGTCATCGAAGTTTTAAATTAATCAAGTTTTGTAAAGAAATTACTAATAAACAGTCCTTGATCACTGTAGATTTTCTCGATAACAACATGCACAGACTGTAAAATCATGATAGGGAAGAAATGCATGCTCATGGGGTGTTTTATAGTGGACATGGTGGGGTAGCATAATGGAAAAGTTACCATTTCAAGAGCGGGGGTCATTAATTTGGAAGCAAGCCGATTTAACAGGAGGAAATAAATGTATAATGTTCAATTGGGAGGTAAATTTGAACATTGGATGGTCAAATTTAGTGGAAGGGTGATGAAGTGGAGAAGTGGTGAGGTGGTAATGACATAGAGATCAGAAGGGAGGAAAATTTGTGTGTGGGGATGGCTGGGGGCGACGTGCAGAGGTGACGGTGGAAGTGTGGAGGAGATGGTGGTTTTCAGGGGGGGTGTGAGTGGTGAGTGGTTTTGGGAGGGGACACCGTGAAAGGCTGTGGACATGAAACGTTACCTCGTGCGGTTTGGGTGCAACAGAAGGTAGGTTCAGTGTTTTGGGTCACCAAAATTTCCCATATCCAAGTGAAACATGTCACCACTTTGGAGGTGTCAGGTGTCCGTGGTGAGATCGACTTGGCGGGATGACCTTGGAAGTTTTAAAAGGTGCAAAATAAGGAAAGTACTAGGAGGAATTTGTTAAGTCACATTATAATTGACATGAAATTATGGTAGTCATCATCCAATGAGAGCAAGTCTTGGTATACCCCATTGATAGCTAAGCCCACAAGAATGATCCCATAGAAACTGTAAGGCTTGCAAAGGAAATGTTCTAGGAGAAAACGCATCGAGACACAAAGCACATCTAGGTTCACAATGACAACATATTAGAGGGAGACAAGTATCATCACCTTAGAGGCATGAGCCCAACGATGTTTATGGTAGCAGAGAAGATGGGTTGGGCAGTAGGAAACTAGCTCACATGGTGTTGAGGTAGAGTGACAACCAACCTTGAAGGTGTCGAGAGGATCTCGTAGGATAGCTAAGCCTACCAGATCCAACCCAGTAGTTTATAAAGAGGTAGAAGTATAAAATGATCGGGCTTGGAGCTCCTCACTTAGCACCATAAATAGGTCATTTCATGTAGAAATGAGACCAAGGCTGAGAAGAAAATAACAAAGGGAAATATGCCCGCAAAGGGAATAAAGTGGCTTAGCTCCTAAAGGCTTAACTGAAGGTCACATGTAGTGGTCCTATGGTAGAAAACCGAACTCCTATTAGGGAAAAATGGGATTAAGCCCAAAAAGAGTTTTGGTAGCAATGTTTAATAAAATAAAATTGGGTTGTGGTATGTAAATTTGGAAATGTTGTTTTAATAAGGCCTGTGAGTTTATAGAAAAATAGTTGGGCACATGGATGAAGGAGTGAGTAGCTTAGTAAATGCACATAGAAAGGTCGGTGACTTGATTAGTGGTGAATGTAAAGCATTTCCCATGAAGAAGAAAGTTTCCTTTATTCTCACTTGCATTCCATAAGGAACTAAATTTATGAGATCTCTTAGTGTAGAATATTTGACCACAGAAGGACAAATCGATGAGTGATATACATTATTTTTTATGTGGGTAATTAAAAAGCATGGAGAGCTTTATTGTAGTATGCAGTTTGATTAAGCATTTATTCTCAGTATGGGAGGCTCTCAGATGTCAGTTATGTGACTTAATGGAACTTTAATAGTTTAGTAAACGAAGTGAAATATAAATATTTTAATGTGGTTGTAGAGGTTAAACAATTTGATGTGATAGTAGCATGGGTAAGTATTATGGTTCACACCTTCAGGCTGTATGGAGGATGGTAGGGACTGTGTCTTTCCTAGTACAACAAAGAAACAAAAGGGTGGATTGTAATAGTGCAAAGTGGGGGATGAAACATTTTTTTCATCGAACTGTCAAAAGGTGCGAGGTGATGTATGTGCATGATATAGCTGAAGAGTGATTGAGGGTAGTGAAAAGCGTTGGTTGAACAGTGAAGAAGTAAAGTGCATAGAGGTACTATAAAGCATGAGGGAAAGCGTTGGATGTAGTAGTTGATTAGATTTACATTCTAAGTATTTGTTAACACTTTTGTTCTTAATTTGAAAATTGGATGAAAATAATAATAGTGGCTAGAGCAGGTAGCAACCTACATTCATAGAAGGTTGATGCCTTTGATAAAGTAGTGGCTTGGTATCTTAAAGGGTGCTGGGACCTCCTATGAGTGGGCTCTCACAATCAACTTGATGTAATTAATTGGGTGCCTAATTTACATCATAATAAAAAAACAATTATTGGATTTATCTCTTTGGATTTCAACGCAAAAACAATGTTGTTGATATGTGTATGTTGTTGTATGAATGGTTTGTGTGTTCATGTGAATGAGTTACTTTGTTACACATGTTCTGTATTAAAGTATGTTCACATAAGTATTTAACTAAGAGTAGAATAAATGAACAATATATATCGAAATTTTAAGAACCTCACTTATTACTAATTCATGCCCCCCCCCCACCCACCCCAATTTATAATTCTTTAGTCCAACAATAGCTTCACCAATAATAGAAGAACCATAGTGTTCATGTGCAACATTGTGTTGAGAATATTTTTCCATTTTGTTGAAGAAGTATTCACTGGTTTCATGATCGATATGATAGATCAAGCTCTTTGTCTCTAAATGTTGTTCTTTTAGATCATCTTAATCACCATATAATCCTTTCAATGTAGAGAAAATTTCATGTGGTGATTCAATATCTATGATTTGATAAGTAATATCACAAGACACATATAGGCAAAATCTTCGATGAGCCATGTCAGACCTATTAAGCCAATCAAAATTTTCATCCTCTAAGATTGGTTCAGTCTCAATTCCCATGACTATCAAGTACAAGCCATTGTTCCTAAGATTAAGATGATCATTATATTCATAATAATTGTAAGTAGTGAAAATGGTGGAAGATAGGAATTCCATTCTTTCACCAATTCAATTCTCTAGTAGTTTTCAACACTTTCAGATTATGGAAAATTGCAAGACCTTCAATCTCCAAGCAGTTTCCAAAGCTTTGATATTCAAAAATACAAAAAAACGTTCATGCAGCTTCTCCAAGCTGCTCATTTCTCAATAGCATGATGAATTATTAGAGAAACACAAGTAAAAGTGTAGTTAGAGAATGATTTCATAAATTCCAAGAATTGAAAAAAAATGGGAGAGAAAATGAATTTTGTATCTCAATATTGATGAGAGACTAAATACATAAAGAATGTAAGGTAAGATTAACTGCATGCAAGTACTAAGGCTAACTAAAGCTAAGTTTGTGTTATGCTATCTTCATATGAATGTACACAACATCCAGGCACTAAAGTTAAATAAAGATAATTAATGTGCATGTAAAATAACAACCCCCCTTAAGCATAACTTTAGTGAGTATGATGTAAGATGGATGAGTCCCAAAAATAAGGACATTTTAGGTACCCATGTACAATAAATGAAATAGAAATGAGGGAAAAATCAGTGGGAAAAAACCCCACTTGAAAATACAATGAAACACTAAAAGAAAAAATAATTACTAGGAAGTTGTCTTTGTCAATGTGAGACAATCCCGCATAAAGTTAAACTTCTACTCAATAAAATTCGCGGTGAATACATGAGTAGTTTACTTAGAAATAGGAAAATATTGTAGATCGGTGATCCCATCATAAATCAATTCTCTACTATAGTGCATGTGGATCTGGATATGTTTTGTCTATTTTTGCTACACTAGATCTCTACATAAGTTCATTATACTTAGATTGTCATACCATATGATAGTAAACAAATTGGACGATGATACCAAGATTGGAAAGGAAATGTTGCATCCAAATGGATTGAATGACAAGAATGACTACTCCTCTATACTTGACCTATGCTAATAATAAAGAATGGAAGCTCGCTTCTTGCTTGACCAACAAATGAGCCTGGATCCCAAACTAAGTACATAGCTAGAGGTGCACTCATTATTTGCAAATTGATTTGGAGGAACAAACTTCCTTTTCGGAAGTATAGGTATCAACTCTAATATTTGCATCAAGTATTGATTTTCCTTATCCATGTTCATGTGCCAAAATGGATTCTCGACAACCTCAACATGTTTTGACGATCATATGCATGTACCATATATGCATGCATGGACATGCCTATATTTGGGGATGCATGCATGTACATATATGGATTAAGTAATTCTCATGTGGGTGCATGCATGATAGGCTCCCCCTTGGATGCATGCATGGGTATGCATGGCCTTGGAACTCAAAGTGCATGTGGGCCATCATCGAATTGAGACCTTGTTAGATCTCCATCATCAACATCTTCAATAATAGAGTAATTAAAGTACTCTAATATGTATCTGAAAGCAATTTCTCCATCTGTAGTGGAGTCTTCATCAACAATTGAGGAAGATATTTCCTTATATGTGACATATACATTATTGGATAGGATAAAATCTCATTTGCAACAACTTCATTAGCAATAGAAGAAGTTGATTCTTCATGGGCAACATTATCTCAAGAATATTTGTCGACATTGTTGAAGAAGTATTCACTAGCTTCATGACCGCTATGATAGATCCATCTCTCTATCGCAAAATGGTGTTTTTATACATCATCTTCATTTCTGTATAATCCTTTCAATGTAGTCTATATTTCATGTGGTTATTCAGTATCTATGATTTGAAGGAATATCACTAAACATAGATAGAAACAATATTCCGAAAGCCATGTGAGATATGTTAATTCAATCAAACTTGACATCCTCTAACATTTGTTCCATGTCAATTCCCATGATTATCCAGTTGGATCCTTTTCTCCAAAGGTTATGCAACATCACAGACTTCCATTTATAGTAATTCTACCTAGTGAGAAGGGTAGAAGCTGAGGATCCCGTGCTTTCACCAATTAAATTCTTTGATAATTTTCAACACTTTCAATCTCCAAGGAGTTTCGAATTCTTTGATCTTAAAACCTAAAAAAATTCTTTATGCACTTTCTCTAAGCCACTCACTACCCTAATACCAGCATATTCAATTATTATAGTCAACATTAGTAAGGGCCTAGCTCTAGAATAATTGCATAAACTTGTAAGCTAAATGTGTTTTACGCTATATTAATGTGCATGTTCACCAATTGCAAGCACTAAAGCTAACTAAAAATAACTATTATGATTTTACACCAACAAATTTAACCAAACCGATATCCTGTGGTAAAAACTGGGCATCAAATTACAATGGAATGGTAAAATAGGACATCCAAATTCAAATTTAAATGAATGCGGGCATGCATGTAACCCTGATCGCTACAAAATTAAAATTCAAATGGATGTGATGAGACTACAATGGTTCAATAATTCTCACTACATTTCGTTGTACATCCATTTACCAAGTCATAATAAATTACAAACTCACTCATAGCCAAACTCTTCACCATTCACCCACTGCTAGAATAATTTCCATGTAATATTATGCAAAGGTCCATCTACTAATGATTGGGCCTACACATGGTGGTCAATATAGATTCTCCACCAGATTTACACAGTAGATTCTAGATTGTCCACCGAATTTATAGGGTGGGTTCTGGCACAGTATGTGGGGATACACCAATAATTAATCACAATTACTTGAACGAAACAATAATTTTTTCTGTATCGATAGTTATGAAACCTAAAAGGCCATGTCTCCTTCCACTTTGATGCTGACATAGACAAAGGTAGAGAGAAGAGCTAACTTGATGTGTTCAAACTGGACGAGATTTAAAGCGTTCCCCTACTTTTTTTTGCCAAGAGCACTTCGAGATTTCTATTTGGTAGCCATATTTTGAGCATGGTCATGAAACCAAAAAGTTTGAAAAATTGCACAGTAATTGAATGACTAAGAATGTTTTCCAGGTCAATTAGAGGTGGATGTTTGCCTTTTAGGAATCCAATGGATTATAGGTAGTGAACAAGTAGTTGAGGTTGTAAGTAAGAAGTGGTGACGAAGTGTTGATTGGGTATGATCTTTGGATGGGAAGTGATGAGAATCCTAGGTTGAAAGAAAATTTGATAACATATTTGATCTCCATTAAGATTCATTATATTTGGCAGATGTTGCAAGAAGAGATCAAGTGGGCATCTGAGTTGGAGCTCAGAATTTGAACAAATTTTGAGTGGAATTGGTTGTTGATGGTCTTAATGAATCAAGCATCCTCAACAGAGAAGAAGTGAATCATCTGGTGTGGTCTAGAATAAACAGACATGTGAGATTGATGCCAATCATTCAACAAAATATTTTATTTAAATCCAAGTGATAACATAAGATAGTCTGGGAGGGCCAAGGTTTTCTCAAGAATGGAATTGTTTTGTGGCAGGTGATAGAAAGGAAAATATTAACATTGGTATTTCACTTAAAGAAAGGATGGGAAAGCTTAAAAGTTTTATTTGTGCAAATGAGAGCGAGTTATTGATCATATTTTTATTTTGTGTGATTTTGTAAAAACAAAATTCTTCTTCTTCTTGTGTATAATGTGATCTCTACCTTCATTTTATTGTAAAAGATTTTTGGCATAATATGATATTTACTTTTATTTTAAATGATTGATGGTTTGGAAATTCTACTGAAGAGTGTTTTAAGAGTAAAAATAAAAGGGTTGACAAAGGTTTAGAGTTTAATGATGGTTTTGTGTGTGGATTTTTTTATTATTTGATATGCCAGTCAAAAGTGGATGTGGAGTTGGGGAAATTATATATTTAGAGGATCAAGTAATGATTATATGTAATCTAGGGGTGTGACAGAGTTAATGACAATGTAAATAGCTATGATTGTAGTAGTTTAGAAATAGATGAGAGTAATAGAATTGGTAACGATTCAAATATATTAGTGAAATTATATAATCGAAAAAATGAATTCGAAATTCCATTTAAAACTATATCATGATATTTATATTTTGCATGTATATAGGGAAAACAACTTCATTGCAAATCTGTTCTACATGAAAACTCTTCCCCTAGTTTATGTTTGGAATTTCATAGAGATGTTCTAGTCTCGCATATATCGTTCAATGTGTTTGAGTATACCAATCCTTTCATGAAGCAAATGATTTTTGGTTTTGTGATCTAATCTTTGATAGAGGTTATTTGTAAGTGGCATTTGCAATCAAGGGGATTGTAAGCTTTCATTTCATATGAAATAGCAAAAGTGAAATTTTTTCGTGCCAAAGTGGAGTGGTGCTAAGGCAGACTAATTTTATTACTCTACACACAAATAAACGAAGTTACCGAATCATGTGTCTCGATAAAGAAATAAACAAAGATATTGGACACATATATAAACAAATATCTGTAATTGGGTAAGCCAGCTGGATATTTGATTCATAAATAAATAAAGACCTAAAATCATGTGTTTCCACGAACAAAATGTTTGTCGATCATATGATGTATTATTGTTATAATCACTGGACCAGGACTGAACTGACAAAGCTAAAAAGAAAGATGAGGAAAAGTGTTTTATGATATTGACAATTTAGAAATTATAACACAAGACCCTGCTTCCCCAGCCATATCTCATATCTCCGATATAATTTTATTTAGATAATTATGGAATTGTAAAGTAAATCTTTTGAATGATAAAATATTGATTCTAATAAACGAACCTAGTTGAATGTTTCGGTCAAATATCTAGGTCGGGCAACTGTTAGAAATTTCTGTCAAGAGTTGTACATGGAAGACGTGAAATGACAAACCAACAAAAGAGGAGCTCACAAGTGTGGATCACCAGGAGCTCCTACAAGAAAAACGCCACGCCGACTTCACATTAATCTCCATTAATAAATAGATACAATTTGTTAGGGACAACAAATCATATCCTTGAATAATAGAAATTGAGTGACTAAGAAAAGTAGAATTCATAACTACGTAACAAGAATAGCCTATTCTCCATCAATTCTAACACTCCCCCTTAATGGAGAAATGGTTCTTAAACACACCTAATATGTCCCTAAATAATTCAACATTTAGTGTTCCCAGAGGCTTAGTAAATATATCAGCCATATTAACACAAGAATTACAATATTCAACACAAATTTCTTTGGGTTACACCTTTTCCCTAACAAAATGAAATTAAGTAACTATGTTCTTAGTGTTTTTATGAAACACAGGATTGTAAGCTAGTTTGATGGAAGTTTGATTATCGCAATTGATAACTGTGGCTTATGTCTGTTCTTCCCCCGCATCTTAGATAAGTCTACACAACCAAGATGCCTTACATGTTGCAGCATGCATAGCTCGATATTCTACTTCTGCTGAGGATAAGGATACAATATGATGCTTCTTGCTACACCAAGAGATGACCCCGGATCCAACTCTAAAGGCATAACCTGTAATTGATCTTCTATCATCTAAATTTCTTGCCCAATCAGAGTCTGTATAACCTATCAAGCTAACATCGAATGAGTCAAAATACAAAATACCAAAGTCTGAAGTTCATTGCAGATACGTTAGTACTCCTTTCACTCCAAGCCAATGGTTCTCATGAGGTTGAGTCATGAACTGACTCAAAACACTCAATGCATAAGCTACATCTGGTCTTGTTGTAGTCAAATAGCTAACACTACCAACCAACTGTCTATACAATGTTGCATTTTCATATTTCGAACCATCATTCACCTGAAATTTGTTGTTCTGCTATAAAGGCACAAATGCATCCTTGCACGCATCCATTTTCAATTTAGTCAACAAACTCTTAGCATACTTACCCTGGGACAAGAAAGTTTGGCTTGAATCTCTCCAAACTTCTAGACCCAAATAGTAATGCATTTCTCCAAGGTCCTTCATCTCAAATTTCTGTGATAACTACCACTTGATTTCTTCAATGATATTTTCTACACTCCCTGTCATGATCAGATCATCTACATATAAAGAAATCAACACTATCTCCCCCTCATCATTAAACACAATATACAAATTAGGATAATTTTTAATCGATTTATAACCATGCATGAGGAAAAATGAATCAAGTTTATCGTACCAGGATCTAGGAGCTTTCTTTAAACCATATAAAGCTTTCTTTAATATACATTCTAAATTCTATTCTCCCTTCTTAACAAACCCCTCAAGCTGCACTAAGTATACTTCTTCTTTCAAATCACCATTTAAGAAAGAAAATTTAACATCTAATTGATGTATTTTCCAATGATGCTTAGTGGCTAAAGCAATAATTAATCTAATGGTATTTAATTTTGCAACAGGGGCAAATGTTTCCTCAAAATCAATACCTTCTTTCTTGGAATACCCCTATGCAACCAACCTTGCTTTATGCTTATCAATAGACCCATATTATTTAAATTACAACTTAAATAGCCATCTGCAACCTATGGGTTGTTTGTCACAAGGAAGGTTCACTAGATCACAAGTATTATTCTTAATAATAGATTCATATTCCTCCTTCATTGCTTCCTTCATTCAAAATTCTTACTAGCTTCATAAAAATTAGAAGGTTGTGCAATGTTTAACATACCAATCATGAGCGGATAATCCCTATATTGAGCTGGTAACTATTTCGGACTCCTAGATCTCCTGAGCGGTGGGGATTCAACTATTTTGTTATGTTCTTCTCTTTATGGACTGAACTCAATTTCCTCCTCTTTATCCTACTAATGCTGCTACTGTTGTTGTTGTTGTTGTTGTTGTTGTTGCTACTACTGCTGCTATTGTTGTTGCTGTTGTTGTTTTTGTTGTTGCTGCTTCTGCTGTTGTTGTTGCTAACTGATCCCTGTTTCAACATCCTCATCTGAAAGTAAGGGTACATTCCATTCTTCATTCTCTTGAACATGATTTCCATCATCAACTTGTTCATGAAATAGTACATCTCTACTACGAAACACCTTGTGAGTAGAAGGATCAAACATTTTATAAGACTTATAGTCACTGCGATATCCAATGAAGGTACATTTAATGGCCTTTCAATCTAACTTTTTCCTGTTCTCTTTGGGAACATGCGCAAAAGATTTACAACGAAATACTCTAAGGTGGCTTACTGCAGGCTTGAAGCCAAACAATGCTTCAAAAGGATTTTTGTAATCAAGACTTCTAGTGGGACTCCTATTCTTCAAATAAACTATAGTATTAACAGCTTCTTCCCAAAAACCAATAGTTAGATTCTTACCTTTCAACATACTGCAAGCACACTCCACCAGTGTTTTGTTTTTCCTTTCAGCTACTCCATTTTACTGAGGAGTGTAAGGTGTTGTAAATTTCTATTGTATCCCATGCTCTTTACAGTATTTGTCGAAATCCCCTTTCTTGAATTCTCTGTCTTGGTCTGATTGAAGAATCTTGATGAACATTCTTGTCTACTTCTTGATCATGTTCCTGAACTGCTTGAAATACTGAAAGGCATGACTCTTCTATCTAAGAAAATACACCCATGTGAATATTATACAATCATCAATAAAGATTAGAAAATACTAGGCCCCACCTAACGATCTTGTCTGCATAGGGCCACATAAATCAATGTGTACAAGTTCGAGCATATCCCTCTGTTTCCTATCTTTAACAATAGGAAATTCATATCTATGTTGTTTACTGAATGCACATGCTTCACAATCAATATGCAACTTTTTCAAAACAGGAAGACCATCTACCATACCTTTGTTCTGCAATAGAAGAAGGTCACTGAAATTGATGTGCCCAAGTCGCTGATGCCACAAATTTTCAGCAGACTTATACAATGACATCAATGCTTGTTGTGGTGTACACTTAACATCCAGTTTGTAGAGTCATCCTATACGAATACCTATAGCAATAGGCTTCATCTGGTCCAACAGGTCTTTAATATTACAATAAGATTTAAAGAATTCTACCTTGAGAACCTGATCTATAATTTTTGATACAGAAATCAGGTTCTTCTTAATACCGGAAACATACCACACATTAGATATATTCCTAAGCTTTCCATCAGGCAAAGTGACAAGGACATCTCCATGTCCCTTGATCTCGTAACCTCTATTATCTCCAAGGTATACTTTTTTTTGCTTAAGCAAGAGTAGATCTTTCTATTCATTTATTTAAAAAAAGAAACATGATATACAAAAATACCAAGGAGGTGTGGCCCACCGATAAGACAGGCCAATCAAAGCCTTGTTCCCAAGACATAATCTCAAACAACGGGCCGAGGGCCCACAAAACATTACACATAGTCGTCCTAAGACCGTTCGATCCTCCTCCACAAATCTAGTGGCTGAGACTCATTTTGGGTGACTAACAAGCACACCATTTATCCATCAATTCAGACCCGATGAGCCCAATGAACCATATTTCATAATAATTTCGAGTCCATCTAGAGATCTAACCTTTGAGCACTTTATTTTCCCGAAATCCACCATTTGCGTGTGATCCTGATGAAGCCGTGCGACTAGCACGAAACTTAACCTCTGATTCGGACCCGAAGCTCAATTAATATCCTGCATATATAATTTCGGGTCCGATTTTCTCATTATATTTATTTCTATTCTCCATGCGAAATGCATGGGATTGCTACGATTTCTTCGACCTGCTTCCCTTTTATCTGCATTCGTGTCCCAATGAATCAGGGTCTGTGTTCTAATCTTGATGTAATTAGGGTCCATAATTGTATCTTTAGCCCACCTAATCTTGTTTGTATTCTCCAACCTGAAAACCATTAATATAAAAAGTTCCAAGAGAAATTCCCGCTTGAAGGCCAAATGCAGAGTTTAGAGGGATACTTAACTTCCTTCTCACACTTTGCCATATTCTGCTTTCCCCTGTGGACCAAAGTTATTTGTCTCCCACAGTCTTCATCCTACTTATGCTCCTTGCTCTGATAGAGCTCTTTGTCTAAGGCCGCCTGTCTTGAACATTCTTCCCTCAAATATCCTTGTAGAGTCCCTATCCAGTCATATCTTAAAATGGTTTTTGAATAGAGAACGCCTTCATTTGCCAAAATTTCTACTAACTTATTCGTGGTTCTTTGCACATGGATATAAATAAGGGTTCTCATGTTTTTCCGGTGGGATTGAATGCATTGATAAACTTGTAATAACCTCCAGTGTCTCGAAACTTTGTCTGGTGCTCATCCATTACCAATTTCCTTGACCAAATTAATTATCAATTCGGAATTAGCTTCAATTATGATGTTATGTAGATTTGAGTCCCTTAGGATATCTAGGCAATTTTCCATAGCCATGAGCTCTGCCATATTGTTCGTGGCCTTCCCCAAATGAGAATGAAAGATGGTTTTTATGAAACCTCTTTCATCTCTTATGACTCCTCCATACCCAGCCAAACCAGGGTTTCCTTTTGGGGCGCTATCTATATTGCAGTTCGTAAAACCCTGAGGTGGACATTGCCAGAATTCCTTATCAGCTCTTATATTACTTACTCTCTTGTTTTTTCCCTTGAGGGTAAGCCCCTGCAGTCTCAAATTTAGAAGTATCTACTCATCTTGATTTGAGGTTGGTTATCAGGCAGATTTTTAAAAGGTTTCCGATAATCTCTTTGAGTTGTCTTATGATCTGAGTCATGATGCTCTGTGGTGACCCAATCTTGTGCTTGAAGCTTCTATTATTTCATTCTTTCCAGACATCCCAGATTATGAAGCCTGGAACCAAAGCGCACACTTTGTTGGTTATTTCATTTGCCATGAAAGTTTTCCTCCAATTCTTCAAAGTAATGGTAATGATGCCAATGTCATTGTCTGTTGGTCTAAAGATTGAAGCCACCCATTTTTCATAAGCTGGAGGTGAAAGAGCATAAGTTGAGAAGATGTTCCATAGTTTGTTCCTGTAATTCACATAGCTGGCATCTAGATGGTCTAGCTACCCACCTTTTCCTAATATTTTTCCAGGCGGAATTTTTTTATGTGGCATTAACCACACGAATAGTTTAATTTTTATCCAGTTTTGGTTCTTCCATAGGTCCTTCCACACCTTATTAGGGTTTAAGATGTCTAGCCATAGGGATATTTGGTTGGCCTCTTTGAGGTTAAATTTTCCTTCATTGTTTTTACCCCATCTTAGTTGATCTAGAGATGTTGATATTAGAATCTTTCTCTGTTCCAATATGATTGTAAGAGCTTCTTCCTGGGCTTTTAATGGGGAGTCATCACTGTAAACTAGGTTCTTCCATTTCCTCCATTTTCCATCACTTCTTTCCTGATCCCAAAAGTCATTTGCTTTGAGTAACCCTTTATCATCAGTTTCGTTCTTGAGATGGACAAATTATTCGTCTAAAGTGTTCTCCACGATATTTTCCCCCCAAGACTTTGTTTAGAATTCCAGGGTCATCAAGTCCCAAACCTCCATGTATCATAGGCTTACATATTTTATCCCAGTCTACCAAAGCCTATTTCTTACCTGAAAGGTGAAACCAATTCTTTTAGCCATCTCCACCATATTTCCCCCCCAAGACTTTGTTTAGTGTTTCAGGGTCATCAAGTCCCAAACCTCCATGTATCTTAGGCTTACATATTTTATGCCATGCTACCAAAGGCCATTTCTTTTTCTCTTCCTCTTTGCCCCAAAGAAACTCTCTTTGGATATTTCTGATGTGTTGCATTACTCCTTAAGGAGATGGAATGGCTGAGAGCATGAATATGGGGACAATTTGTAGGATAGCTTTTCTAAGCACTAGCCGTCCTGCTATATTCAAAGATCTGATAGTCCGTTTCCTCATTTTGTCCTAAAGTTTATTAGTTACCAGCTCCCAAACTGTGTTGCTTAGAGGTTCATTTGTTAGAGTTACTCCCAAATATATGGAGGGTAGCATATCTCTTTTGAAGCCTAGAATTTTGTTGAGGTTTCTCTGAATAGCAATGTCAATGTTAAAAATGAAAATCTTTGATTTTCTTAGGCTTACCTCTGTCCCCGCCACCATAGCAAAGTCATTCAGGATTTGTTTGAGGGCTTCAGCTTCCTTGACTATTGGTATACCCTGTATCATGCTCTCATCTGCAAATTGTTGATGAGTCAAGGCATCCCCATTTAAAGTGAGTTTGGGACCCTGGATTCTGCTCTCTCCTTTAGCATATTTAATCTCATTGCCTAGCCCTTCCATCATGAGAATAAAGAGGAAGGGTGAGATCGGATCACCTTGTCTAAGTCCTCTTGAGGGCTTAAAGGTCTTTGATGGTGAGCCATTTAGTAGGATTGAAAAACTTGGGGTGGTTACAAGGGCCATTAACTGGTCAAAGCCATATGCTATCAGTACTTCCTTGATGTAAGGCCAGCTCAGCTTATCATAAGCCTTTTCTAGGTAAAGCTGAATGATCATACGTGCCTGCTTATTACTCTTAAGTGAGTGAACCACCTCGTGAGCTTGAATAATTTTATTAATAATTTTCCTTCATTCCACATATCCACTTTTCTCCTCAGACACGAGAGTTTGGAGTAGGGGCTTAAGTCTATTCGCAATTAGTTTTGAAATAATTTTATACACCACGTTGCATAATGCTATGGGTCTAAATCTTTCAGGTGTGATAGCATTCTCCTGCTTTGGAATCAGGGCTATGAAAGAGGAGTTGAGCACCTTCAGAACATTTTTGATTTTCCTTGTGTCCTCCACCACATCGAGGATATATTTCTTGACTATTTCCTAGCATGCTTTGAAGAAGTCAATGTTGAAACCATCCTGACTTGGAGCTTTCCCATTTTGCATTTCATTGATGACTTCGATGATTTCCTCTTCATTGACTAGCCTGTCAAGATTATAATTGTCTTCTCTTGTCACTAGGTTACGAATGTGCTTTGTGAAGTCCATGATAAATTGAGATCTGTCTATGAGGGGCTCCTCAGCTATGCCTTAGAAGTGTTGAACCAGAACAATTTCTATTTGTTGGTGTGTAGTGAGCTATTTTCTGTGAGTATCTTTGATTTTTGAAATCCTATTTTGTGACCTATTATCCATGGTAGATTTATGAAAAAACCTTGTATTTCTTTCTCCTTCTTTTAACCATTGTACCGTCGATTTCTATTTCCAGAAGATCTAGTCTTTCTTGCATAAGCCTTCCCATTCTTGTTGAAGATAAGCATCTTGTTCCTTACTCTCCTCGGTGAAGCCCTCTGTAATGACGGTTTGGTTAATTTCTTGTAGTTTCCATTCTGCTACTTGTTTGGCTTCGAATATATTGCCAAATTCGTTTTTATTCCAATGTTTTAGTCTTTGTTTAATGTTTTTCAATCCCTGTTGTAGAAGGAACATTTTAGTACCCTGAACTTGCGTATCTTCTGTTCACCATCTTGCAAAATTGATGGTGAAGTCAGGATGGGTAAGCCAAATATTTTCAAACCTGAAAGGTCTATTTCTTGGAGTTCCTATAGAGGACACTTCAAGTTGAATAGGCCAGTGGTCTGAGCCTCCAAAAAGAAGTATCATTGCTACTAAATTATGGCTTGTGAGGATGAGGTCCTCCAAGATAATGAATCTATCAAGTTTAGAGGCCACTTGAGACACTCCTCCCCTCTTATTATTCTAGGTAAAGATGCCATTACTTCTTTCTCTATCTACAAACTTCATGTTATTCATAAAATTCTGAAATGCTATAGAATCTCTGCCTAGTGATTTTCTTTCCCCCTTTGTTTTTGTTAGAGACATGATCATATTGAAATCCCCTCCCAAAATTCAGGGGATACCTAGATGTCTTCCTCTTAATTACTCCAATGAGGTTAGAAGTCTGAGTTTATCTTCCAGCTTTTGTGGACCATAAACATTTCTGGGAAAATAAACTTCCCTGTCCCCCAAAGGTTGTATGACCACAGACAAATAGTTCCTGGATGCTTCAACATCTAGGATACCAAGTTTCTGAGGGTTCTAGAGTGTGAGAAACCCTCATGCTACTTTGTCTACTTTAACTTCTTGATATTCATATTTGATAAGACATTTTCTATGTATCTCTCTTATTTTTTGTACTGAACATTTTGTTTCCTGGATGAAAATCATATTTGGTTTTTCTTCTTTCATTCTATTGCTAAGATTCCTTTGTTTCCTTTTACTTCCTAGACCCTTAATATTCCATGTTGCGAGCTTCATTAAGAAATATTTTTAAATGAGTAACTAGTTTGGTCTTTCATCTTACCTGAATCGATCATGAGTTTTCCACACTCTATCAGCAGCGCATTCTGTTTTTTCCTACCTCTTTTCCTGCCTGGGTTCCTAGGAGCTAGTCCTGATGTTGCCTTCATTGTTTTCACCCCTTCGTTGTCCTTACTATCATGGTTTCTTTTGCCTCCCGAACCTTTTTCTTGAGTTCTCCATAGGAATAGTTGTTTCACTCTATTAAAATCCTCTCGAGGTAGCAAATCCATTCCTTTGGTGGTTCCCTGCTCTAGGAACTTTTCCAGATCTAGATGCTCTCTATCAAGAATATCCTGCAGTCCATGATTCTCTGTTCTCACTTTGCTCGAGGTCATCTCTCGGTCCCTATCAAGTTCCATAGTTTTCATCAAATCCTCCTTTTGTTGGTTGTTTTTAGGTGTATCCTCCATGCTCTTTTCCTTTTCCTTCTCTATAGCGTTGTCCTCTAGTGTCTGGTTCGTTTTATCGTTCTCCTCTTCTTCTTCTAATACCTTGTACCTATTATGACTTAACTCCTTTTCCTCGTTGATTTTCTTTCGGTAATTTGTCCCTCCTTTACCTCTGCTCCCCACTTTGTTTAAGCTTTCAATTTCTCTCCCTGAGGTAGCTTTAGTTCTGCTTTTGATTTTGTTTAAGGGGTAGTCTCTGAATAGATGCCCGGGTTCATGGAATTTGTGGCATCTTAAAGGAACATGCTCATAGTCCATTGCTTGCACCTATTCTTCTTCAAAAACTTCTAGAATTATTTCATCTCGTAGAGCTCCAAAGAGGTCCATCTCTATGTTTATACGGGCAAAGGAGGTATACATTCCTTGCATTGTGGCCTTTGAGATTTTTACAAAATGCCCTAGATTATTTCCTATTGCTTTTAATGATTCTAGCTCCCAATAATCCAGAGGTAGGGAACAGAGCCTTACCCAAACCGAGACCAAAGTGAATGTCTCATGCTCTGGGACAAAATTTGTCACCCAAGGCCACATATAGAGGCCTGCAGCAGCATAGAAGTAAGGCCCTCCTTCAAACACCTTGTCTTTATCCTCTATGTTTGTAAAAACTACAATGAAGAAACCCTTGGATCCAAGGTGTAGATCTATATTCCCCTTAGGCTTCCAATGATTCTTTATCCATGCATGTAAAGCCTTTTCTATTGGCCATAACCCCATGGATTTATAGATGACTTCATAAGTTTCCTTGTGTTCCATATGTGCCTGTAGCGCTAGATCACTTCACACCATTGGCAGTGTGATTGTTTCCCTAGGGTTACATGGTCCAGTCCGACTTCTGTTGTCAGCATTCTGATTCTCTCCTTCTATTCATTTCTCTCATCTGACTTCTTCCTTTGTATTTTCCTGCCTCTGTGAGCTTCTATTTTCCTGTTTCCCTCCTCCTAAAATTCCTGTTTCAGCCCCCATAGGTCTCTTGAATTGATTAGAGACTGCCTGACTATAGGAGGGAGTGGAACTCCCCCCATCTCGCCTCTCCATGGTGCCCAGCACTAAACTTCTACTTCAACCCATAGCTCTGCATGTTTTCTACTAGCGCTGTCCAAGCAAAGGCTCCACACATCCTCTAAGGTATAGTTTTACTTCAGTGTTGGATTCTCTAAAATTTATGAACCATTATTTCTACCTGTCATATGTGAGGAGGCTCTAGAATCTACGAACTAAATATATTATTCATCCTCCTCACTGGCTAGTGCAGTCTTAGCCATAAATAATCTGACATCTTGATTCTGATCTGCATCATCCATATGACCTACATGTCTTCTCTGTTTGTACCTCTCCCCATCTGCCTTTTTCTTATGGAAAAATTTAGCACTATGGCCTATCTTACCACAATAAAATCATGTAGGAGCAGAGTCATGTTTATGCAAGGTCATACCTTGTGGTGTCCTTTTTCGTGATATGTTGCCCTTGCTGTGATCAACCACAACTTTCCCCTTTGGCTTGAACTTTGTCATCAATGCAAGATCTATATTTTTAGGTTTGAGAGACAACCTCCTTTCTTCTTCTTGTAGCAAGATCCTAGTGAGCTCTTCAAAGCCTGGAAGCATTTCTCTTGCATCCAATCCCATTATAAACATCTAATAATCATTCGTCATGCCGTTCATGGTAATTGTCACTAGATCATCATTTGCCACTGTCTGACCAATATCAATTAGTTTATCTTTAACTTCATTTATCCAGGATATGAATGAAGAAACAGACTCAATCTCCTCCATCTTAATGGAGAGAATTTGCTTCCTAAGGTACAAGGTTCGACTAGTGTTCTTGATCTCGTACATTCCTTTGAGCGTTATCCATATGTCATTCGGTGTCTTGCAATCCTGAATATGAGGGATGATGCAATCTTTGTGTTATCATTGACAAAATTTCAATGCCAAATGTCTTACATTTGTTTGATGGTAAAGGTCGGTGCTAGTCTAAGTTTGAATTTTTGTTTTCCTTAGAGTCTTGAGTCAACTATGTATTCTCACCCATCACCGGTCATTCTCAGTCATCCCCGTCTCATAGCCATGTGTGAAACTGTGCATGAGTTACAATGTGTGACAAATATTTTTAGGTTATTTTGTAGCTCATGTGATAATTTTAAAGTGTTTCCGCAGCGCATAAAGCCTTTTTGTAATTCCGCAACGCATAAAGCCTTTTTGTAATTTCACAGCGCAACATGTTTTAGGCTGCGCTACAAAATTGGGGATTTGTTCGAATCCATAGCAACTTTCATGCAAAATAACTATGCGGTGGATGTATTTTATAGGTGGCATACTCTCAAGCTCCTGCGTGTATGCTTGTCATCAATTCTGAATCTCGAAGCCTCAAAGTTCATGTAGCTGTGAGTACATGCTCCACTTGCAAAACATGTTGAAGAGTTTCTACGAGTAGTCACTTGTTGCCATGTTGTATAGGGCTATGGTTTAACAGAAACTTGTGCAGGAAGTTTTGTTTCCCTGCCAAATGTAATGTCAATGATCGGGACTGTTGGTCGACCTGTTTCGAATATTGATGTCTGCCTTGAGTCTGTCCCGGAAATGGGATATGATGCACTTTTAGAAGTACCGTGTGGAGAGGTTTGTATAAGGGGCAAAACCTTATTTGCTGGTTATTACAAGCCTGAAGACCTTACAAATGAGGTTTTGGTTGATGGTTGGTTTCACACAGGTGATATTGGGGAGTGGCAGGCGAATGGAGCACTAAAAAACATTGATAAGAAAAAAAATATATATATATTTAAGCTTTCACAAGGAGAATATGTTGCAGTGGAAAATGTCGAGAATTTGTATGGCCAGTGTTCTGCTATTGATTCGATTTGGGTTTACGGAAATAGCTTCGAATCTTGTCTAGTTGCTATTGTTATACCTAATCAAAGAGCACTTGAAAGTTGGGCCACAGTTAATGGACAAACTGGAGATTTTACTGCATTGTGCCAAAATCCCAAGGAAAAAGAATACATTTTGAATGAACTTAATGCAGTTGAGCAAGTTAAAGGGTTTCGACTGTAACATTAGTTGACCGACTACTGCCCTCCAATCTGCAGGCAATGCACAGAATCGAATGTTGAATAGCTGGTAGTATTTGACAAAAGGTTTCTCCTAGGAAGGCTCTCTCGTCCGCACAATGAATGAAATGCATTAGTTTAGAGATTTTTCTGTTGATGAATTTCATTTAACTGTCATGTCATCCACTCCAGGATTTGTAAGAATTTCAAGCATGAACGTTGTGAGCATTGATAAGTTATTTGTGAGCAAGGTGGCAGTAGTAGCAATCACAGTTTAAGTTATATATGTTCCCGCTTGGCTGCTGACTGTACAACATGGTTATTAATAAGGAGTTTGGGTGGATTTAAGTGTATAGCATTAGCATTGGACTCTTTTCGCTTGAAATCATGCGATTCAAAGTTGTGTTCTTCGCGGTATGGAATCTATTGACGTGGCTGTAAGAAAAGGTGCTTTGTAGTGAAAGGTTCCAGGTTGACAGGTATTCTGCTTGCAGAAAAATCTGGGCATGCTGTTTAAGTTTTATAGGAAAAGCTATTGACATTGAAGCCTGGAAGTTGAACAGGATTACTTGCAAATTGTTATTCATTTGTTGAAATGATGAGTAGTCAGAAAGTGGAGGACTAGTTATCTATGGTGGAACAGTAACCTTCTGAGATAATGTAGGATGCAGTGATTCTATCCATGAGTGCGTTCGTAAAGCCAGAGCTTCTAAGGCACCAAAAGAAAGATGTCAGGCTCATTGTTGTTACTTGCATTAGTGAGAATCACACTAAAAACGTATCTATTTCAACGCAAACAATTATGAGTTTGGTTTGAATGAAAGAAAGACTGTGTTTTTTAATTTACACAGCAGTTTCGTAGCGCGCTACGAAACTGCTGTAGGTGCTGTTTTTTAATGCAGACAAATAGTTATTTTCAAAGGGAACACCTCAGTGACATGTAAGAGACCAAAATAAGCTTCCAGCATATCAGAAACATGGCGATGCCCTATATTATTGGCTCATTAAAGACTTAAAGTACCTGCTGCTGAATACTTGAAGTGATGGGGGACCAGAACCGAAAATTTAGGGATATTCTCAGCCAACATGGAGCGGATCAAAGGCTTCAGTATCCAAAGCCAACATGGGGCATTAATTGCTCATCTCATGCCATCTCAGCCAAATGAAAAGGAAACCAGGTGTCAAAGCTGCAAGGAGGAATCATTCTATGAAGGAGATAGAGTTAGAGTTATAATTAAATTAGAACTCTTCAGAACTTCTGTTAGTGGTTGTTGTATTAAATAAGTTTGTTAAAAGCAGATAGGTGTCATTAGTGGTAGTCATCGAGCTCCCCTCATGCTGGAGGAGGAAGCTCCAAGTAGTTAAAGTCATGTTTCTATATATAGCTGAATCATCTATGTAACAGGGGTTGGATATTTTGAGAAACAGAGTATTGCTTTGGCTTGTGTAAAAACCCAGTTTAGTAATATAATTTGCTGCTTATCTTCTCAGGATTCTTACGGTGTTTCAAATGCTCAAGATATGTGGTCTTTCTTTATGTTTAATGTTTTTACAGTTGTATGAATACACAATCACTCAGAATTCACTTATGCTGCTCTGATTTCCTGTGTGTATTTGTAAACTGAGGTTTCTATGAGATGTTGTTTTGAGTATTTAAACATTACATGCCCTGACTTCTACGCATGAGCAGTGTTATAGCTTACTGAATATGATCAACTCCATAAGCCCAATGGAAGTCTTTGTAATTTTTGTCCAGCCAACCTGTTTATTAAATTTACTTTACTAGAGTTAGCCCTCTTATCAATAAACAAAATCAATAACTTTTTTGAGAGAGCCCTCTTAGGCTAGGGAGGCTAATCCTTAGTCAGAAGATTGGTCTGAAATAGTTACATAGAGTCTACCTGATCAGCAGCCCTTCAGTGCTTGATTTTGTGATAACATTTTGGTGCGTCTGCCGGGAGTCTGAAGATTACTCATTCCTGAAAAAGTATGTTGCTGAACTTCTGAAGGTAGTAGGAGCTCAGAAAGGTTTTCGAGGCTGCAAATCTACCTTGGCGATTCCATTGTTGAAGAATTCAAAATTCATAGATTCATGGTGATTCCACTGGAGTTATGAAGGACCCAGATGCTACCATTCTTATTTCAAGGTATGCATGCATAGATTTTTCAGGAATTCATGGTTTCCCAAATCGTTTTCCCAAGGATGCATATTTTCTAAGGAATGGTCTAAAATTCAACGGAGAAGATTTAAGTTTAACTGTGAAGCATATATTAGATTTCTGTAATTTTACAGAGCTTCTTAGAGTTAAACATGAGGATGTTTGCATTATGTTATTTTATGATTCATTTCAAAGGAAATGTAAACGGTGGATTGAAACATTTCCTGCCAAATCCATTAAGTCATTTGAAGACTTTTGGTTTATGTTTTTGGATGAATGGATGGATAGATCAGATGTGGTGGCAAACTCTCCTTCAGTTCAAAGCTTTAAACAATGGAATGAGGATCATATTAATGAAGGAATAGGTGAAAATTTTTCTTTGTCCTTGTCTTCATATCTAAAAATATTTGACTGCAAGACAGAGGATAAGATGAGATTTTTGGATGAATTTGCTAAAGACATTGAGAAAGATATTGAAGATTTAGAAGGTCAAATTCAGGCATATAGTTTTCATAATCATGATCATTATTTTCATAAGCTTTCTGTGACAGAACACAAGGAAAGAATGCTGGTTCCTTTCTCTTTCATGATTGAGGAACTGTACATTGTTGTTGAAAATCAGCTTGCACAGCCAGAAAGTTACAAGAATCATCAAGCTGACCAAGTATTCCAGGATCCTATAGCTGACTACATGGAAGAGTTTTACTCTCCAGCGTTTCAGTTTTTCTATAAATATCAGAGGAAACTTCAGTGGCAGCGGTCATCATAATATCATAGTGGTTCTGAACTCCGATGTAGTCAAAGAAATCAAACATTAGATAAGACAAACGATTGGCTACATTGGAAATTTCACATTGATTGAGCTGAAAGAAATTTGAATTGTTAGGGTAGGTAGGTAGGAAACGCAAATAAGCTCAAGGTTGACTGAGCAAATTTTTTTTAGTAGATGTAGATTCCTTTCTCCTACAGTGATAATCAAGCTTAAGCCCGAGGTGAAGGTCCAAGAAGCTGGAAAGGGATGTTTGTCAAGCAAATTTCTGTTTGTCATAAATAGATAAGGCACTGGACCTACGAGTTCTTAGTGTACTACAGGAGCACACTATCCCAAGTGGAGCCACTGTTATCACTGACAAAATTTCAATGCCAAATTTCTTACATTTGTTTGATGGTAAAGGTCGGTGCTAGTCTAAGTTTGAATTTTTGTTTGCCTTAGAGTCTTCACTCAATTATGTATTCTCACCCATCACCGGTCATTCTCAGTCATCCCCGTCTCATAGCCATGTGTGAAACTGTGCATGAGTTACAATGTGTCACAAAGCTTTTTAGGTTATTTTGTAGCTCATGTGATAATTTTAAAGTGTTTCCGCAGCGCATAAAGCCTTTTTGTAATTCCGCAGCGCATAACGCCTTTTTGTAATTTCGCAGCGCAACATGTTTTAGGTTGTGCAACAAAATTGGGGATTTGTTCGAATCCATAGCAACTGTCATGCAAAATAGCTATGCGGTGTATGTATTTTATAGGTGGCATACTTTCAAGCTCCTACGTGTATGCTTGTCATCAATTCTGAATCTCGAAGCCTCAAAGTTCATGTAGCTGTGAGTACATGCTCCACTTGCAAAACATGTGGAAGAGTTTCTACGAGTAGTCACTTGTTGCCATGTTGTACAGGGCTATGGTTTGGCAGAAACTTGTGCAGGAAGTTTTGTTTCCCTGCCAAATGTAAGTTCAATGATCGGGACTGTTGGTCCACCTATTCCGAATATTGATGTCTTCCTTGAGTCTGTCCCAGAAATGGGATATGATGCACTTTTAGAAGTACCGCGTGGAGAGGTTTGTATATGGGGCAAAACCTTATTTTTTGGTTATTACAAGCGTGAAGACCGTACAAATGAGGTTTTAGTTGATGGTTGGTTTCATACAGGTGACATTGGGGAGTGGCAGGCGAATGGAGCACTAAAAAACATTGATAAGAAAAAAAAAATATATATATATATATATATTTAAGCTTTCACAAGGAGAATATGTTGCAGTGGAAAATCTCAAGAATGTGTATGGCCAGTGTTCTGCTATTGATTCGATTTGGGTTTACGGAAATAGCTTCGAATCTTGTCTGGTTGCTGTTGTTATACCTAATCAACGAGCACTTGAAAGTTGGGCCACAGTTAATGGGCGAACTGGAGATTTTACTGCATTGTGCCAAAATCCCAAGGCAAAAGAATACATTTTGAATGAACTTAATGCAGTTGAGCAAGTTAAAGGGTTTTGACTGTAACATTAGTTGACCGACTACTGCCCTCCAATCTGCAGGAAATGCACAAAATCGAATGTTGAATAGCTGGTAGTATTTGACAAAAGGTTTCTCCTAGGAAGGCTCTCTCGTCCGCACAATGAATGAAATGCATTAGTTTAGAGATTTTTCTGCTGATGAATTTCATTTAACTGTCATGTCATCTGCTCCAGGATTTGCAAGAATTTCAAGCATGAACGTTGTGAGCATTGATAAGTTATTTGTGAGCAAGGTGGCAGTAGTAGCAATCACAGTTTAAGTTATATATGTTCCCGCTTGGCTGCTGACTGTACAACATGGTTATTAATAAGGAGTTTGGGTGGATTTAAGTGTCTAGCATTAGCATCGAACTCTTTTCGCTGGAAATCATGCGATTCAAAGTTGTGTTCTTCGCGGTCTGGAATCTATTGAGGTGGCTGTAAGAAAAGGTGCTTTGCAGTGAAAGGTTCCAAGTTGACAGGTATTCTGCTTGCAGAGAAATCTGGGCATGCTGTTTAAGTTTTATAGGAAACGCTATTGACATTGAAGCCTGGCAGCTGAACAGGATTACTTGCAAATTGTTATTCATTTGTTGAAATGATGAGTAGTCAGAAAGTGGAGGACTAGTTATCTATGGTGGAACAGTAACCTTCTGAGATAATGCAGGATGTAGTGATTCTATCCATGAGTGCGTTAGTAAAGCCAGAGCTTCTAGGGCACCAAAACAAAGATGTAAGGCTCATTGTTGTTACTTGCATTAGTGACAATCACACTAAAAACGTATCTGTTTCAACGCAAACAATTATGAGTTTGGTTTGAATGAAAGGAAGACTGTGTTTTTTAATTTACACAGCAGTTTCATAGCGCGCTACGAAACTGCTGTAGGTGTTGTTTTTTAATGCAGACAAACAGTTATTTTCAAAGGGAACACCTCAGTGACATGTAAGAGACCAAAAGAAGCTTCCAGCATATCAGAAACATGGCGATGCCCTATATTATTGGCTCATTAAAGACTTAAAGTACTTGCTGCTGAATACTTGAAGTGATGGGGGACCAGAACCGAAAATTTAGGGATATTCTCAACCAACATGGAGCGGATCAAAACCTTCAGTATCCAAAGCCAACATGGGGCATTAATTGCTCATCTCATGCCATCTTAGCCAAATGAAAAGGAAACCAGGTGTCAAAGCTACAAGGAGGAATCATTCTACGAAGGAGATAGAGTTAGAGTTATAATTAAATTAGAACTCTTTAGAACTTCTGTTAGTGGTTGTTGTATTAAATACGTTTGTTAAAAGCAGATAGGTGTCATTAGTGGCAGTCATCGAGCTCCCCTCATGCTGGAGGAGGAAACTCCAAGTAGTTAGAGTCATGTTTCTATATATAGCTGAATCATCTATGTAACAGGGGTTGGATATTTTGAGAAACAGAGTAATTGCTTTTTGGCTTGTGTAAAAACCCAGTTTAGTAATATAATTTGCTGCTTATCTTCTCAGGATTCTTACGGTGTTTCAAATGCTCAAGATATGTGGTTTTGCTTTATTTTTAATGTTTTTACAGTTGTATGAATACACAATCACTCAGAATTCACTTATGCTGTTCTGATTTCCTGTGTGTATTTGTAAATTGAGGTTTCTATGAGATGTTTTTTTGAGTATTTAAACATTACATGCCCTGACTTCTATGCATGAGTAGTGTTATAGCTTACTGAATATGATCAACTCCATAAGCCCAATGGAAGTCTTTGTAATGTTTGTCCAGCCAACTTGTTTATTAAATTTACTTTACTAGAGTTAACCCTCTTATCAATAAACAAAATCAATAACTTTTTTGAGAGAGCCCTCTCAGGCTAGGGAGGCTAATCCTTAGTCAGAAGATTGGTCTGAAACAATTACACAGAGTCTACCTGATAAGCAGCCCTTCAGTGCTTGATTTTGTGATAACACTTTGACTGATAACTTGAGGAGAACATTTTTCTTCATCTCCCTTTTCTCCGAGTCTTGAATTGTTGTATTCGATCCACCAGTTGCAGTAATCGTCTTTACCTCATCACCGGTGGCAATGCCATAAGCATTTTGTCCCTCAAGCAGTGTCTGGAGCTTAAACTTCCAATTAGTGAAATTGGAACCATCAAGCTTATTACTCTCATTGAAATAAGCTTCAACAATTTGATTATTCATCTTGAATGAAATCTTCAATAATTTAAAGAAACCCCAAATCTCCTTTACAAAAAAATTGCCCCCCTTTACACAAATAATTAATTTCTCCAAATAATGCAGAGTTCTTCAATTTAAAGAAACCACAGGGTTTCTTTTAATTAAAGATTTAGAAAACTTTAATTATGCAAGGGGCCACCTCAACAGCACATGACAAAAAGAAAAAAAATAAGATCAGATTTGTCAACAATATACTCTTTTCGATTCAAACAACATACACATTGAAAATGGAAGACATTCTTCACACTTCTGGTTATTCAGATCTTCCACACCACACAGACAAATGGATCTCCTCCAGTAATTGTCACAGGAGGACCTCGATCGTGGCGCTATGCTTATGGATCATCAATCACCTCATGGATCGCCTTCTGACTATGATCTCTACAAGGCAGAAGCAGGATCGTGCAGCCACCATGCATAACAAGCAACCTCCTCCTTGTGGCTCTGCTTCACACACAACTTATGAGAAGCAGAAACCTTTACGGCCTTGAGCGATCTTACTGCACCTCACCTCGGTATCCAACCGGCATGAAGCAATAAACAAAATTGGTCTGCGGCTATTACTCTCAGCTGCTATGCACGCGCTCCAGAGAGACCACCCGTGGCTGCTGTCAACTTCCTCGCTGACTTCGTTGGCAGCCTCCTCAGCCAGCGTCATGTCCAAACAACTGCTCAATTGATCGCTTAGATTTGAATCCTCACACTCCCTCTGGTTTCTTCCCACCAGATCGCGACCTGAACACCTCACGTGCACGCTTCTCCCTCAAGTAGATAGTTGGCCACTCCTCCACGTAGCCTCCTGAATGAGGATCACGCTACTCCAAAACTCCAGCACCAGAAAAAAAAAAAATTACACAGGGAAAAAAAGTTTTATGTACAGATAAAATTTCTATATATCATTTTATATGTAAATAAATAAACTAGCATTTGCACCAGATGTTGCAAAGGAAATGTCGTAAGTCGTGCATATGGAAGAAGGGAATAAATGAAAAAGGATGTGATATGTTACATGATCTAACTATAGCCCAATTTGAGTGAAAAAAATGTTAATGTCAAATGTAATACAATCAAACAATCTACTCAAAAAAGAGCCATCTGCAACTTCCTTCCCAAATGCTCAATCTAAGAGTTTATTTTAATTGACAATTCGAAGAGTTTATTTTCGTTGATAATTGCATCCTAGATCATAACTCCTCTCTCTTCCATTTTTCTTTCATAGTCTCAGCTAGACTGAACCCTCGACCATCATATGTTACCTTTGTTTCATCACCTCAGCCAAACTGAACCCTTCCCCCTCATATGGTAATTGTTCCAGACCAAATTTCTTTGTGAGTAATATCCCTCATAAGGTAATCACCCTCATATGGTAATTGTTCTAGACCAAATTTCTTTATGAGTAATATCTAAAAGCATTTACATTTATACACAGTGCGCCTAAAACATTCACCAATCTCCAAGCATAGAAGCCAGACTAAACCCTCCACCATCATATGGTACCTTTGTCTTTCATCGCCACAGTATGGTACCTTTGTCTTTCATCGCCTAAACTAAACCCTTCACCCTCCCTCATATGGTAATCGTTCCAAACCAAATTTCTTTATGAGTAACCTCTAAAGGCGTTTCCATTTATACAATGTGCCTAAAACATTCACCAGTCTTCATATAAATTTTCCACTGTTTTTTTTATATAAATTCATATTCTCAAAAGTTTTATTTTATAATTCAATATAAATAAAAACAACTTAAAACCTAAAGAAAATGAAATCTTAGATTCAAACATTAAACATGCATTAAATTCTTAAAAAAATTCCACTTCATAAAAAAAATTCTCAAGCTTCTTTATCTAAATTAATATTCTTTATTTTACAATTCAATATAAAAAAAACAACTTAAAATTTGAAAAAAATGTGATTATACATTATAGATTCAAACACTAAACTTATAATTAATCCTTGAAAAAAATTCTATTCACACAAAATTTCCAAAATTACATAAACTCATATTTTCACAAAATTTATTATAAAATTCAATATATATAACATAATTATTAAAATGAAAATGAAAATATGCATCTAATTATAACTTTTTTAATAGACAATTTTATAAATACAAATTTACAGATAAATAAAATATTAAGAATATATCAATAAAAAGATTCAATTTATTATTTTTATTAAAAAATTATTTACTTGATGCATATAAAAATAAAAAATAACGTTTAATGTTTAAATTTTAATTTTTAAACAAAAATATAATAATTTTTTTTATATTTATAATATTTAATATGAAAGGAAAAAGGAATCTGAAACCAAAATATTAATTAATGAGAATTACAAATGAATATATTTTAAAATTTCATTAATATTTAATATAAATTATTATAAAACATTTTTTGTAAAATATAAATATTGTTTGTTGAGTAATTGAATATTGAATTATATCTATCTATCATATATAATATATATATAAAAGAATATATTTTAAATTTTCATTAATATTAATTATAAAATTGTTATAAAATATTTTTGTTAAAATATAATATGTTTATTTGATACATATATTGAAATTTATTATATATTTTATAAATATATGTTTGGTGTGTGTGGTGCGCTGTATACAAGTTTAATTATGCACCATTTAGCATAAAAATTTACATATAATTGTCCATAAATATATAGGAATAGTTAAATAAATACAAAGCAAAAAGCTACAGATTAATCTCTGAACATTTATGTGCTACCACAAATATATAAAAATGTTCCATGTATACATAGATGTATACTTTTAAAAGCATATAATTTTAAAAGGAAAAAATCAATAACCTATATATAATTAACTTATTACCAGATTTATAACTAACATTAATAAACACAAATTATTATTAAATTTATAATCTTTCTAATTAATTATCAAAATTTAAAATGCAAATACCATTCATTACACATAAAATTATTCTACATTTAAACAAAAAAACTATCTTCATAAATATTTCAAAAAAAAAATTAATATTATTTTTAAAATCTCTTTTTATTAAAATACATTTTTCAAGGACATCATTCCAGTGAACATATATTTTTATTTTCTTATTAAAAATATAATTATCAATGTAATTTAATTATAAAAAATATTTCAAAATCTCAACTAACAACCCAACAAAACTAACAAATCCATTGATCTACAATAATCCAATAGTCCAAGTAAAAGACAATAGCGCGGGCAAGGACAAAACCACTATCTTTCAGTTGAAATTCTTAGTGAAGCGCAAAATGTTCATGAGCTTCACCCACTTTCACATCAATTTAAGTTGTAGATGTTGCACGAATGGGGTGAACCAAATAGAAGTTGAAACTCATCTAAATTTTTAAAAAGGGCAAAGACCAAATGAAGCATCGGAATTCACACTTAATAATCTTGATGGTTAGTTTAGCACGTTATAATGGAGCTTCAGCGTAAATGATTTTAATTTATAATTCTTTGAAAATCAAATTTCTATTTATAGTGAGAAAGTGTATTTGTTGCTGAAGGTTTGCATGTAAGCTTTTGTTATATATTGAAGGTTTAAAATAAAAACTCATCGTCTTTATACAAACTTTCTTTCTATTATCTGGGATTTTAAATTTGAACAGTATAAAAAAATAATTAAGCCCTCTAATATTTGATTTGGGTTGTTAAAAAATCGAACAGTAATTAAATTTGAACAGTATAAAAAAATAATTAAGCCCTCTAATATTTGATTTGGGTTGTTAAAAAATTGAACAGTAATTATTGGAACGACAACAATTTAGTTTGATCACTAATTACTAATAAGACTACAACAAGCATTTCAATTGATCATTGGTCTCCATGAGCAGTCGTTTGCTATTATGGATGAATCGACAATTGGGTCTCCATGAGCAGCCGGATGCCATTATGGAATAATCGACAATTGAGGGAAAACGAAAACAAACGTATGTAGAGTATTTATTACGATTAGGAAAACAAAGGAGAATTACAATGGTAACAACCAAATAGAGCACTGACATCAAGTTTTCCACATTGGTGTATCAAATTCAGACTGCTCCGCCAGAACTTAATCTAAAATCTAATGGGAGCAACAACGAGTTTTGGAATTCTAAAATATCAAACTCAAAAATCTTTCCATTCGGATGCATAAACAATGAAGAATATTACTGCAGAAAGAGTAAAGAGTATCGAAATCTCCTTCTGTTTTTTCGCGATTTTGGAGAGTGTTGACTGCACGTTATTTTGTCCGAACTATTCTTGAGTGCTAAAAAATTGTTCGAAAGGACTTGGTAGTTGCAACTCAATCGATTCCCTATCTGGAGTGGATTTCTATAAGAGGCCTCCTTGAGGCGAGGAGGAAGCGGTAGCTTTGCCTATCCTATCCAAGAACATCTTAGGGACTTGTGTTGAATCATTCGCTACCCAAGGCATCAGACTGCCAAAATAAGGAGATGAAATAAGAGGGGAGTAAAACAATTGAGACTGGCATATCATCGTCTCAGCGGAAGTACCGAATTGTATTAACAATACCGGTCTTGAATCGAGGGCAATCATTATTTTAATCATCTAACACCACCATCGACGTTCTACAATGGTACAGGTAGGATGGAAGGGACTTATTTTCACAGGGTAACGCCTTACCGCGTAATTAAGATTTCCAAATTAAGATAAAATAAAAATAAAACCATTAAAAACCTTTGGCTCTATATTATTATTTTTATAAATACATTATTTCCAAGTGGTAACTTAGTCTCTCTCAGTCTCTCTCGTAATAATAGTGTATGATAACTTGGTCTTTTAATAGGAATTACCGTCATATGTCCTTCCATTTCAATTGTTTTTTATATACGTGAACTACATTCCGAGTTTGTATTTACATTCAATATTTCTTTTAAGGTAGAAACATCGTATAAAGCTTCTCAAATCATGTCCTCCAAATCCACTAGTTTAGTTTAGTTTAGTTTAGTTTTTTTTTTTTTTTTATTCCAACCCTATGCAACACTCGTGTGCTTATTAGTTTTTTTTTTTTTTATTCCAACCCTCTGCAACACTCGTGTGGTTGAATAAGCATCTTCTTCCTATACCATGGCACCCAAATTTTGATCTTAAACTAACCCAGGCACATTGAACCAAATTGAACCTTCACTTGCAACCATAGAATATGGAGAATCAAATCACTGTTTGCTTTTCCAATAGTACCAGAGGTCATGACTGTAGCTTTCTCAGGTGCATCAATAAATCCTCTTGCAGTGTTACTCTGAACAAACACATTTCAATTGCAGCCTGAGAATATTTTTTGATGGTTAGTGTTGAATGTGGGGTTGAGTTTAAATTATGGAAGCCAACCAAGCTATCTAACTAAGAAGCTACAATACCCAAATCATGTACCATAGTTTCAATATCTCATTCAAGTTTACTCCGAGCATATTCATGATTTATTGTTTCGACCGTTATGAGATATGCCCCTGGATCAACCAGTTAGAGATCGATTTTACGTGTAAATCTGGAATCACCCAATTGCAGAGAATATATATTTACGGAGATTTTATGCCTCAAAATTTAAAATTGCCTGTTCCTAAGACACGTGGAGACAAATCATGTCCAAAATGGTTACAATATATATGCAATCAAGTCCAAAACGATGTAAAATGGTTACAATATATATGCCCGATCTTGCTATAGGGTCTCCCACCGTTGATTGTGATTCCCAGTTGTTTTTTTTGGATTACATTTACAACTCCATTGTTAATATATATGAATTTTATAAACGAGTATCAGATGTAACAAACTAATATTCATTTATTCCCTAATTTTCTATTTCGAAATTTTAATCATGACCATATATGTATATGTGTGTGTTTATTACAGGAATTTGGTAATTACAAATTTGGATCCATGCAACGAAGACTTCAGTTAACTGGATCTAGAGTAATTGGTTGTTACTTGATATGGTAATTTAAGATCTCGATCAATGTAATTGGAACTTCAATTGACCATATTTTGAGTAATTGGTTGTTACAGGATCTAATAATTTGATTAAAATCAAAATTTTAATTAACTAGATCTGAAATTCGCTCCGCCCCACCTCCTATGGATGTTACTCTTCCCAGGAATCCGGCATGCACTCATAGCTTTAACAAAGCTTGTAACCCACCTCCTATGGATGTTACTCTTCCCAGGAATCCGGCATGCACTCATAGCTTTAACAAAGCTTGTAACTGAGGAGAATACTAGACAGAGAGTAATGGCTCGAAGTTAGATATGCGATTGAAGGCAAAAAATTCAACAGTAATCCACTGAGTGAACAGTATCGCATTTGGGATTTGTATTAGTTTGGAATGTAACTCCGTTAAGGAGTTATCTGTTGTATTTTTTTATGCACTAGAATCATTTATATGGTTAGACATCAATGCAATTCTTGGCCCATGGATTTATAAGCATAACCAATTACAAAAGGCGCCAATTGTAGAGCAAACACACAGTCATAGGGGTTGTGCATCAAAAAGAATTATCCGATTTCTAGGTGGTTATGCAACTGAGAATAGTCTTTATAAATTTCTTCTGAATGATGGGACTAAAATTTCCTCATGTTGGAAAAATTAAATATAACTTTTTACAAACATTATTGAATTGTTCAAATAGAATCATACTTTCCCATTATAGAATCATACTTTCCAATTATATATTATAATTCTAATAGAAGTTTATGTTGCTTAGTAAATATCTTCTCAAAGCAAATTAGGAAATTGATTACCATAGACAAGAGACAATGAGACGACTCCATGTTAGAGAGCCACTCGCCTTACATGTGAATAACACATTTTATCCATAATAGAATCAATTTGCTTTAAAGAGATGGTTGAAGTAGTCCATTTTTTTAGTGCCCACTTTTATGTTTTCACGCACAAGCCGTTAGATAGAATTACTTCTTACAATAAAGAAAAATCTTTTGAATATGTATTTTTTTTGTTTTGTCTTAACGAGAATTCATGGTGACACTTATGAAAAGTAAATTTCAAAAGGTCCACAGGTCCGAGGCTAAACCTAAGCTCTGATACCAAGTGTAAGGACCAACCCTATGATTTTTTTATTTTTTCTGAAGAATACAGTAAATTAAGAATACAACCATAAGCAGATAGCATTGATAACTCAAAAATATTAAGCACTTATATAAAACATCTATGAAATTCACTGCATTACACATATCATCTATTATACATGTTGTTAACTATAGTCACAATGAAGTCATATAAAAAACATTATAATAACATAGGTACCGTTCACCAGGAGACGAGATATAATCTTGAATTGTTGCTACTTGCACTCCCTTATCGTTGTTTTCCTCAAGTGTAAATGTTGATGTGCTAAATCCGAATGTAGTGACCCACTAGTTGACCTCCCAGCCTACTCCTTGGGTACTCTCCTTCCCTGCGGACCCCCGAGCTAAAATGGGGTTGTACAATTGATGAAATGTGCTAGCTGGTAGAAGAGAACACTCCTTGGCTCAAGCGTCCCCTCTCTAAGGTCCTCTACCTCACCAAACTCAACTATAGCTCATAGTCACTACACTGACATAGTCTCATCCATCCAACAATAAAGTAAAAATTCCCTTCTCCCATGGCTCACCCCTTCTTTTATAGGAGGCTTCATAGGTGACACTTGACATTTCATGCATAATTAATTATTTTTATTAATCGAATAGTTTGATTATTCACCCACCCAGTGTCACTCTCTCACAGAAGATCTCCAAAATTATTTACTTAAAAATTAATTTAAAAATAATATTTTCCCTCACCTCAACAAAACTTCCTATTTCTTCTCATAGTTGTCTTTTGATCCCCCTTTTTTACTCTTTAATTTGTGTTTATTAATAAACTCAATTGATAAGTCTTAGATTTGGTCCCCTAACTACTTCCTAATTTAACTTAATTTACCTCTTAGATGGATATGCTTATGTTAGTTCTTGCCATATGGAGGTTCTCTAAATTTCTCTAAAATTTAATTTATTAATCTTATTTTAATTCACCACCCTCTTCTCTTAATGAAGTTTAACTATTTTAGGATTAATATTTATACTTACATCTATGTCCCTCTTTCCCCCTTTTACCTAATTAAGTTACTTATGTACTACCTACTATTTTCCAACATGGGAAGGATAGAGTTCTCAAAGTAACATATTTTATTTCTTCCTATTCTCTCCTTACCCCAAGTTTTATTCTTGATTTAATTGCCTCATTCATAACATCATTTACCACTTAATGTGAATTTGAAGGATTTTCATATATCGATTATATTCATTAGTTTCTTTTTAATGATGCCAAGGATGTCAAGTTGTTCATGCCCTTCAAGAACTTCCCTTGAAGTTCCAAGGGTGCCAAGTCGGTCGTGCCTTTCAAGAATTTCCCTTTAAGTTCCAAGGGTGCCACGCCACTTGCCCTTCAAACATTTAGTGGCTACGAGGGGAAATTCTAGGTGCAACAACAGAGACTTCTATTATCTCCTATGTTGCTTTCTATAGTGAGACCAATGGCGTCGGAGATCAAGGAATTCACCTTGATGCGCAGCCCCTAGTAAAATTGTCGTGAGCGACCCAAATTTGGGACTTGCCCCCACGACATGGTGATCTTCAAGGCGAAGGTGTTTCGACCTTTCCATCACAAGTCACCATGGGAGTGCTAGCGGGTGAGATCAAGGACATTGTCCCACCCCTGCCATGCAGTTCCATCCAATTGTACAACCACATCACCCATATGTAAGTCATTTGGCCAAGCAACTAACTTGTGCCTGCAACTACTAACATATCATCAGAATATATAGATAGTAGGTTGCAAACTGGACTTAGAATTTCAAAGACAAAATATTAATTTCCATCAAACCAAATGTTGTCATACTCAATAATCATCAGTAACAAAGTTTCTTAGTGTTAGTCATTGTCATAATAGCATCATCAACATGGCCTAGTCATTCGTATCATTGTTCATTGTGAACCAGAACTAATGTAAGTAGCTAACTTAAGGGATACATCCATCATGGCTATCATCATCACAACATCAATGGGAAACATACATATCCATCAAAGCTATCATCATTATGATATCAATAGAGAGCTTACATATCATTTACTACTATCATCATCATAATATCAATAGAGAACATGCATAACCATTAATGCTACAATCATCATAATATCACTAGAGAACATACATAACCATTAATGCTACAATCATCATAATATCAATAGACAACATACATAACCATCACATCCATTAATAATAGAGTCATGAGTCTGGATCCTCAACTTGAGGTCCTCAAAGAATAAAGTGCGGGCCTTACAGCTAAATAAATGTTAATGTCATATCATTATCAGTCAACTAGAGCAAGGCACTACAGCTTCTATCTATTTCGACCATATCTAGAAAAAGAAATATTACAAATCCTCCCGCCCAAAGATTGTTTGCCCTCAAGCAATCCATTGCTATCCACAACAGAAGCATCTGGATGTTAATACCAGGATCCCCTACAACCCAGTGTGTTATTCTATGCCTCCATGCTAAATGGTCCTGAATGGATCCTCAGATACTTGGATCCCAAACAATCCTCGAGTCAATCCTTCCCTGGATAGATTCACCTGGATATCAAACAATTCTCCAGCCAATCCTGCCCCCAATGGATTCTCCTAGATCCCAATGTCACCTAAGACTTAGGATTTGTGGGTTATGATATCATCTCAACCCTCCACCACTACACATGCCAAAAGGCCCAAGCTGCAATATGCCCTTGGTTGTGAGTATCCTCCTAGGAATCAACCCATCAATGGAGTACCAACTCATAATCTCTCACCAATCCATGCCTTGGGAATGATGAATACCTGCAAATCTACGATGTTGATGTTGCTCGTTGCTTAACTCATGTTGCTCCACTCGATCACCCAACATGATGCATTTGAATAACTCTGTCCCGCTCTTCCCAATGTATAAAGGTGGGTTGGTAGTGTTGCAAGCCTTATCTATGTACACCTGTAGATGGCTGCTTTGGAACTCCCAAGTGTATTCTTCTTGTTTCCTTATGAGGGACTTGAGACGTTCCTCTACACTAGATAGTTTGGTTGCTGACTCAACACATACTCCTATGAGCTCATCAATTTCCCATTCCCCTGTAAGACAGTGTCTCGGACTGTCCAAACTCTCTACTTCAACATCATAATATTTGTCTTGAAATGCATGATCTTTTCCCGAAAGTCCTTTATTGGCAATTCTGGTGCCCAAATGAATTCTTTTGTATCTAGTTGCACCAGATACTCAACTATTATAGCTCTAGCTTGAACCTTTGACTGACTCTCCATAAATGGCTCATCCTGCATACTATATTTTTCATGTCGATCCTTATGATCATGCTCATCATACTAGTTTACCATCACTGGCTCTTCATTTAAGTCTCATTAGGGGAATTTTGAGGTTTAAAATGCGCCTCCTAAGAAAAATGTACAACAAAAATAAACTTTATAAGAACCAATAAGATTCAAAATGATGATTGCAACTATGGGAGATGATTCACCATTTTTGGAGTAAAAAAGTAAAAAGATTAAAAAATAATAAAATAATAAAACTACTTTTTCAACTAGGTTTTACTCAAATTTCAAGCAAGAGTACTCATTAGATGCAAAATTTAATTCCTCATCTAAGGAGTACTCATATTGCATACTTTTGATGGACCCTGCTAAACGAAAAATGAAAAATACATGAAAAAACGTGATTGCAATCACGTTTTTCATGTATTTCTCATTTTTTTTGTCGTAGGGTTCATAAAAAATATGCAACATGGGTACTCCTTAGATGAGGAATCAAATTCTGCATTCAACGAGTGTTTTTGCTCGAAATTTGAGTCAATCCATAAGGAGATAAGTTTAAAATACGAGTTGAAAAAATAGTTTTTTTTTTCCCCTCTAAAATTTGATGATGTAATCTAATCTAATTTTATTATTTCCGCTATTATTTTAAAATTTTCTTAAGAGGCCCATTTTAGACCTCAAAATTCCCCTAATGCCTTGAATGTCTTATTCTTGGCCTTCTCCACTCGTGGGGACAATTTGTTGTCCATCCTCGTTGGTTGTCGGACATGGATGTACCGGTGGTCTCTTATTTACACTATATTACTCATATTCTTCATGTATGTCCTCTTGAAGATCTATGGACTCAATTCTACAAGATTCTACCATATTATTAGGAATAATTGCCTCCTTCCTTTCCCCATGTACTTTGTCAAGCTGACTGATTATCCTTGGCTTATCCTGCAAGTTTTTTCAAATAACATTGGGTTGTTGCTCCCATCTATACTTAACTACTTAGATTCTTTATATGAATCCTCATGGGTTGAAGGAATTTCCTCTGGTTCTACCATTGTTGCCTCCTTCCTATCACATGGACATGAATGGTTAAGTGCCCAAGATCCCTTGCACACAAACATAGGTTTTTCCTTCTTAGTTCATTCTTGTTGTCTCCACAAATCAATGTTAGTTCCTCCTTGGTCAAATTCCTTTTAAGTAGTTTGATGCTTTGTTTGACCAACCCTTTAACTAGTTCATAGGCAATAGGTGATACAATTAGCTCCTTCCTCCCAATGGCCAACAATTTGGACCTCAATTGTTAATGCAAATGGCCATATCTTCTCCTAAGATTAGGGACATGATCTTTTGCATCCCTGTTTTGACAAATTTTGGATGAGATATTGTAATGCTGGTGCAAAAGCATTGGAACATCTGAAAGATTAAGTCATCACATTCTAGATCCAGCATAAGTATAACAAATTTGGATTTTGCCATGCATTCTAAAATTTTGCACCTCTGAAAGAAAGTAAGAAGGGTGATATTGTCCAATCCTTGGAGGGCTCCTACCATTACTTGAAAAATCATCCTCATACTGTCATCATTGTAGGGCGGTAGCCATGTTGGTAAGGCTAAGATTTCACTGAGACAAGCAGGGACTGTGAGTTTGACTTTTTCACAAGAATGCTCCAAGAACCTAGGTTGTATCAAAGTAAGTATGGATGGCTTCAAGACCCAACTTGACCCTTTCCAGTTTGATTGCTTTATGAGACATAAAGCTATGTATAATTTGTCTAACAGTATGGGGACATCTTCTGACTTTGTTCTCTACATTTTGGATCCAAGTTCAAAGAGATACTTAACTTTTTACATCTCCCTTTCAGATATCCTTTTACTATTGAAGGATAGCATGGATCTTCCGAGAGAAAGGTTTGTTGTTCTGTTTTTTCTTCTGATCTGGAAGTTGTTGGCTTTTTCATCCACCAAAGTATTGTACCCGAGAGGATTAACTGATGTATTACTATTGTACCCGAGAGGATTAACTGATGTATTACTATGTTAATTCCTTAGATGTGTCCAAAACTAAAATGATGACATCTTCTCTCTCCTTGACTTTCTTCCCTCCTCTTCTTCTCCCCTTTTTTTTTCCTAAAGAAAGATGCAGTGCTTTATGCCACAACACACTATTGCATTCATTAAGCCAACAAACTATTACATAGATAAGATTATAGTGTTGTTAAACAATTTCCTAACATCCAACCACAAAATCTAAGGAAACCAGTTCAACCATACACACTGGTTCTAATTATTGGAAAAGATTTCTCCATTATTCCAACCCTAACTACATAGAAAAAATTATTTGAAACACTTGATCTCAGAAGTTGAAATCATGGAAGGATATACTTGCAATCTCAGATTGCTAGGCGAAATTGAGGGTCAGACTCCAGCAAACCCATTGTGTGAGGCAGAAGAGTGATCTCCATGTCCACACAGCCTCTGCCTGCCTGGCCGGAATAAAGATAAAGCATACCATCAATTTTGTTATTGTATCCACTCTTCATTATTACAGGCTCCCCATCCAAAATCAGTCTTTTCAAATCGAGGCAAAACTTCCTACTACAACACAATTTATTGCAACATCGCTGAATCCATAAAGCTTCGGATTCTGCTCCCATTCTTCATTCTCCTATTTGATGGCATCCGCTCCATGAGAACCGATCACCTGCGGCAGCACATTCGTTGTAAATGACAAGTCATTTGACAGGAGATGACCCACTGATGACACCTTTGATGCTCTGAATAGCATGTAAGATCCCTGATTTATCAGAAGAAGCCCAGTGAAAAGCCAGCTATGTAACTTTAAGGCTGAAACAGAAATGCTCAAAGGCCTTTTGGCGGCATTAAATTGAAGTCCATATTCGGCGACATCGAGGATGTAACAGAGTACTATATCATTGACGACTTCTCGGCTTGGCATGCGATTCCTCTGCCATATCAATCCGCCTCAGGCAAAAACTCGTTCATGTACATCGTGAGCCACTCAGCCCTGGTGACCCCTACACAGCTTCTGTATGGACCGTTGACTGGTCTTTACTTTTGCTGTCAACCACCAAATCTTGGTGATATTGGTTAGATCTGCCGCCTTAATTTGTTGACACTGTAGGTGGATCCTTTCTCCCACTGATTTCACACAGATCTGGTCCGCAGGCGAAACGATGTGTTCCTACCCGGCAGATCTTCATGCATCGATACCTCAATTAACACGAACTCCCTCGATCAGGATGTGAGTTCGAAGGGGGGATGCAATCGCACTAATTTCCACGTTGTTGGCATTTCCAAAGATACAGGAGCACTGGATTGTGCTTATCCAACGCTTCTTACCAACGCCCAAACTGGCCTCACCATAATTTATAGCAATGATCTAAGTTCAACGCGCACCTGGACGTCGCTTTTGTTTAGCGCACACAAGATTGCTTCCCCACACACAGCTGGACATTGTTGCCGTTCAACACATGCCTCAAGAGGCTGCCTAAATTAATGTGGGGAGACCGTGTTGGATCAGGTGCACAGCAAATAAATAAATACACAGCATTCAATCAAGCACATAAAAGACAATTTTTAACGTGGTTCACCCAACCAATCTGGGCTACGTCCACCAAACATAGGCATCATGAATATATTAAATAAATTGGAGATTACATCAATGAAACTCTCACTCTCTCTCCCAGCTATCCGTATGACAACCTATTTTATAGCAGAGAGAACCTAACTGCTCTCACATCAAATTTAGGATGCATTAATTTACTCCCAACAACCTGGAGATAATCCAGCAACAGATTTTCTATTGTTGTCACACACTGGGATTTTGTCTATTTTTACTAAAACAGAAAAATCTCAACAATCTCCACCTTGACAACAATTAGCCTGATGCCCTGTTATTATTATTTTATCTTTTCTGCAAGCCAAGAGAAGCCAAACACCAGCGTAGCTTCTCCAACAAAACTGGTTTCGTGAACATGTCTGCACAGTTCTCTTTTGTATGCACCTTTTCAAGAGAAACTCCCCTTTCAGTGATAACCTGTCTTACAAAATGATATTTGATTGGAATATGCTTTGACTTACTATGATAGGCCGGATTCTTAGCCAAATGTATTACACTTTGACTGTCACAAAGTAACCTGATGTTATCCTGTAACCTACCAAACTCACCAAGCAAACCTTTCAACCAAACCGCCTCTTTGCAAGCATGAGAACCAGCAATGTATTCTGCTTCAGTAGTGGACAAAGAAACAATGTTCTGTAGCTTTGACATCCAGCTGATACCTCCACCTGCAAGAGTAAAGATGTACCCTGAAGTTGATCTTCTCTTATCCAAATCACCTGCAAAATCGGAATCAACATATCCGCAAACAAATTCACTACTCCTATTGTAAGAAATACAATAACTACTTGTGCCTCTCAAGTACCGAAGCACCCATTTCACTGCTGACCAGTGTTCTTTACCCGGATTTGCCATGTACCTGCTGACAACCCCAACTGCATGAGAAATATCTGGGCGCGTACATACCATCGCATACATCAAACATCCTACACATTGGCAATAAGGAATTCGAGACATATAAATCTTTTCTTTCATCTGTATTAGGACATAAACCGAGAAAGCTTTAAAAGGGAAGCTTAAAGGGATCGACACAGGCTCAAAACATTGTTCAATACCAAACCTCAGGATTCTCACATACTTCTTGGTTGTGATAGCCCAGCTATACCATTGCTCCTGTCTCTGAAAAATCTCCATGCCCAAAATCTGTCTTGCTGCTCCTAGATCTTTCATATCAAATGTCCTAGCCATCTGAGCCTTCAACCTGTTGATTTCTTCTATGCTTTTGCTTGCTAAAAGCATATCGTCAACATACAATACCAAGATAATGAACATGCCATTATTCAACTGTTTGAAATAAACACAATGATCATATTCACTTCTAACATATTTCTGACTCAACATGAAAGAATCAAACTTCTTATACCCCTGCCGAGGCGACTGCTTCAGGCCATATAATGACTTCTTGAGCCTGCAGACAAATTTCTCATTACGATGCTGAAAAAACCCTTCCGGTTGTTCCATATATATTTCCTCATCTAAGTCACCATGTAGAAATGCAGTCTTAACATCTAATTGCTGCAACTCTAAATCAAGCAAAGCCACTAATGCTAACACAATTCTAACTGAAACAATTTTAACCACTGGCGAAAAAATCTCATGAAAGTCAATACTGGCTTTCTGAGAAAACCCTTTTGCAACCAGTCGCGCTTTGTACCTGTCTTCCGTATCATTCACGCCTCGTTTCAGCTTGAAAACCCATTTACACCCCACAGTTTTCCTGCCTTTCGGAAGCTCAACCAGATCCCATGTGTCGTTCTTACTCAAGGACATCATTTCATCCTTCATGGTTGCTTTCCACTTGTCACTTTTCGAACCTTCTATTGCTTCCTGATAGCACAGAGGTTCATTGTCATTAGCAGTAAATGCAACATAAGTGACATAATCATCATACCTTCTCGGTGGCCGTTTAATTCTTGTCGACCTCCTTAAGGATGTTTCTGGCGCTTCCACGATTGGCTGACTACCTACTGTAGGAACTTCTTGCCGATCAGTATCTAAGACCTGTTCATGATCTAAACCTAAATCCTGTTCATGTTCTGATTCTGAAACCCGTTCATGACTAGTATCTGAACTATGGTCATCATGACTATCGTTAGAAATGCTATCAAACTGAATGTGCTTAAAATCAAATACATCATCCTGTTTCAATCTACTATCTACATCTAACTGTACAAGAGAAGATTCATTAAACTTTACATCTCTGTTGATGATGATTTTGCGGGTAGTAGGATCCCACAATCTATATCCCTTTGTTCCAACACCATACCCAACAAATATATACCTTTTAGACTTTGGATCTAACTTAGTTCGCTGATGTTTAGGCACTAGAGCATATGCATCGCAACCAAACACTCTGAGTTTAGAATAGTCACAAGGGTGTCCTTTCCATATCTCTTACGGAATCTTGCAGTCTATCGCCGTCGATGGAGATCGGTTTATCACATAACAAGTTGTTGCCACTGCTTCCATCCACAACTCCTTTTGCAACCCAGTGTTACTCAGCATACTCCTTGCTCTCTCTAGAAGAGTCATGTTCATGCGTTCAACAACTCCATTTTGCTGAGGAGTATAAATCGTGGTCTTATGCCTCTCGATCCCTGCATCCTTGCAATAGCGGTCAAACTCCTTGGAAGTAAACTCACCACCATTGTCAGTTCGTAAACATTTTATTGTTCTACCAGTGTTGTTTTCTACCAATGCTCTAAACTGCTTGAAAACTGAAAAAATATCAGACTTTCTTTTCAACATGTAGACCCAAACATTCCTAGAAAAGTCATCAATGAATGATACAAAATAAGACAAACCACCATATGGGGTTGTAGGGGCTAGTCCCCAAACATCTGAATGGATATAATCAAGTATGCCTTTACTAGTATGTTTGCCTGTTTTAAACTTTTGTTTACTTTGTTTTCCAAACAGACAATGCTTACAGAAATCTAACTTTCCAGACTTTAGATTTGGAAGTAACCTGCGATCAGCCAAAATTTTTAATCCTCTTTCACTCATATGCCCCAATCTTTGATGCCATAAGTGAATGGAACTACTGTCATGTTCAGACACAGTAGACACAAAAACTGACCCTGTACCTCCTTCTAACTGAAATAGATTTCCTACTTTCTTAGCTTTCATAACTAGTAAAATGCCTCTGTAAATTTTCATTACTCCACCTTGAATTACAGTTTTATACCCATTTGAATCAAGTTCTCCTAATGAAATCAAATTTTTCCTTAAATCTGGTACATGCCTCACATCAGTTAATATTCTAGTTGTCGCATCAAACATTTGCTCCCAATCCCCACAATATTACATGTTACATCATTACCCATGTACACAACTCCATCATTAATTGATTTATATGTCTTAAACCATTCTTTATGGATACACATGTGGTTTGATGCACCGGAATCTAACAACCAATGTTGACCATGATTTGACACATTAACTAATAATACTTCATCACTCATACCTGAACCAGATGTCGAACCTGTATCTTTCGTATTCGCCTCCTTCTTCTCTGTCGAAGACTCTGCTTTTGAAGTTTGCTGTTGTCGCTTCCAGCAGTCCTTTAAATGCCCTGATTTTCCACAAAACAAAAACTTTAGCTTACTCTTCTTCCCTTTTGACTTTGAACGTGAGTCGCTCGGCTTCCTGGGGCGTCTTTCTTTCGAACGACCTCTAACCATCATAGCTTCTGATGTAGAGGTTTCGGAATGCGACTTCCTCCTTGTTTCTTCCGATAATAAGGATGCAACTACATCATCAAACTCAATAGTTTCTGATGAAATAAGACTTATAGAAGTAACAAAATGATCCCATGATTCGGGCAACGAGCACAATAAAGTAATAGCTTTATCCTCGGATGGAATTTTTACTTCTATACTTTGTAATTGCACAAGAAGAGTATTAAAAGCGTTTAAATGATCAGCAATCGATGTACCTTCCTTCATTCGCAAACCGTACAACTGTCGCTTCAGGAGAATCCTGTTGGTTAAGGATTTGGTCATGTACAGTTTCTCCAGTTTCGTCCACAAACCAGCAGTTGTTGTCTCCGACACAATATTAAACAGGACATCATCAGCTAGACACAGTCGAATAGCAGTAATCGCTCTTTCATCCATCTCGGCCCACTCACTATCTGTGATGTTGTAGGGCTGTTTGGACTTGCCCAACAACGCCTTTGCCATGCCATGTTGGACAAGAAAATCATGCATCTTCACCTTCCAGATCTCAAAATTATTCCTGCCATTAAATTCTCAATTTCAAACCGGGCACTTTGAGTTTTCGCCATTTTGTATCAAAAAGCACAATAATCTCCAAAACCAACTTTAAATACCAGCAATTTAAAAAACAAACTGCCTATGCCTTTGTTTTCACAAAAAAAAAAAAAAAAAATTGCCTATGCTTCGTTGTCTTCGCTTTACAAAAAAAAATTCCCGGCGTTGAGTATCACACTCAAAAGTATTACATCCCTTTCATGCAAATCACGTGCCAGCAATCAAACCATGCACCAACAATCAAACCACACACCAATGTAAGTGCTTCCTTAATGGTCCACATGCGTAATGGTCAAAGCCATATTTTAAAGCAACAATGTAAGTGCTTTCTCATAAGTCCATCGTTGTATATTCCTCACTAAAAGAAAAATCGAATTCTTTTATGTGAAAGACAATGGTATACTTGTAAATGCGTTCTTCTGTTTTTTTGTTTTAACAAATATATGTTATATAACTTTAAAAAACTGCCCTTTAAAACTATATAACTTTAAAAAATCTGCCCTTTTTAAAAATCTGCCACAAACTCTACGCAGCAATGGTTTATAACATATAACTCCACGCAGCATCGGTTTTGAGCATATATATGTTATATGATTTTAACAAAAAAACTGCCCTTTAGAAAACATCCACAAGTTCCACGCAGCAACTCATACCGAACTGTTAAAAAAACAAACAGCGTCCATGCAGCCGATGGAATACCACACCAAACAGCGTCCATGCAGCCGATGGAATACCACGCAAATGTTCAATCCATAATTCACACGCATGCAGATGCTCAATCCATAATTTTTTTCAACGCAGGTTTGTTAAAAAAACAAAGCAAAAATACCTCCACTCACACATTTGCTCTCCAGTGTGCAATTCTGAATACCTCCATGCAAACAGCAGTGCGCAGGTTTGCTCCGCTTGTTTGAACAGCAGTGCCTTCAGTCTTCTCGTAGATAGGAAACACCAGCGCTCTAGTGCTACACGCAAGTGCAGCAACACGACAATTGCTTATACTCCTCAGCGCTGTAAACTTCCACCTAGGCGGACAACAAAAACAGTCCAGTACGCCTTTGCGCTCCACCTCCAGCCCGGTCCAACTGAGCCACACCTCCAACTGCTCTGATACCACTTGTTGGAGAAATGCACAACAAACTTAAACAAAATAACAGTAGAATAAATCAAGCACATAACACACAAGAGTTTAACGTGGTTCACCCAACCAATCTGGGCTACGTCCACACAACATAGGCATCGGAAATTTATTAATCAAACAGGAGATTACATAATGAAAACCTCACAAAACCCTCACCCTCTTAGCCATCATCCGAATGGTTGCCTGTTATATAGCATAGAGAATCTAACAGCCTCATTAACTCACTCACATCAAATATAGGAGGCATTAATCACCTCCCAACAACCTGGAGCTAATCTAGGAACTGAATTTCTATTGTTGTCATCAGCTGAGATTTTTCCTATCTTATTCCAAACAGAAAATCTCAACAATCTTGCAGCTACTTGGATGAAACAAGGGAGCCACTGCCGTGGTGGTAGTCCCTGCTGGGGTCTGCCACAACAACATGATACAAACAACTTGACCTCGTGAATCTTGTACCCGATGGGCACACTGAATTGATTTCTGAGAATTTGTCTCACATCATCTATGGAATACTTAGAAAGATAAGTATAATGCTTTCTTGACCATTGTAAAGAGGTTGTATCAATATTCATAATAATAATAATTTGTCAATAACTTTTATATAAAACCGGCGCGGTCATTGAATTCGCCCGTTTATAGTTATACGTAGATATTGCAATGTTTCATCTTGGATGCAGATATAAATGCCAGACGTGGTGTATTTGAAAAGATCTCCATTCAATATACGTTAGAGTTCAGAGCTCAGTTCAGTACGTTAGCCTAAGAAGTTGAATTTCTTATATTATGAGCAAACGATCTCTAATTTAAAATTTAAAGTCAGAGTGGATCAGTTTAGTAGGAAGGTGGTATGTCACAAAAAAAGATTTCAATAATATTTTAGAATTGATTAATCTATTAATTTAGTTACCCAAAAATATGAAAGTGGTATGCCATTTAAAAAAGATTTCAGGAATATTTTAGAATTGATTAATTTATTAATTTAATTAGCAACAAAATTTCAAAAATATTTTAGAATTATTGACCAAGACAAGCAAACCCTCCAAATCTAATTACAAATAGACTGCAAATCAGTTGTCCCTCCAAATCTAATTACAAATAGACTGCAAATGAGTTGTCCATTTCATGTTTCGCTGCATAAGGTTGACATCCATATGTTGAAGTTCTGCGTTTCTATACCCTTTGGGGCTAGAGAAAAGAGATATAATACCAGCACTGAAGTGGAGTAATTCAGGAAGATCTATCAACAGAGCCTCAGCCCTAATAACTTCAATAGATCACTAGAGCGCCTCAGAACCTCAGTTGGTCATGTGCTCTGAGGATTGTATTATTATATATATATATATATGAATTACAAATAATAATAAATTTAATATGATTACAAAAATACTTTTATTTATTATTTAATAATAAGCTAATTCTATAGGATAATAAACATGATATGAAACCTAATTATATATTAATAAAAACCTTACTCTATATTATAAACATTATATAAAATAATTTGAAAAAACAGCAAGCAACACGTGGCCTTCATGCTGGTGAGCCATCGCATGAGGCGGACGTGTGCCACGAGTTCGATGCGAAAGAGTTTGTGCATCTGACCGAGCGAGCGGTGGTTCAGTTCTCCCATAAATTAAATAGGTATATATTAAATAAAATAATTCAAAATAAAAATTATAAAACAATTCAAAATATAAAATATAAAACAATTAAAAAAAATCTTATTCTTAACCTTTTATTAATGTGTTGTTAATAGAGAAGATGTATAATTTATGAAATTTATTTTAATCTTGAATTTATGAAGTATAAAAAGACATTAAATCTTTAAGATATTTAAAATAAGTTTGTATTTAGAAAACTTTAGCTATTATAAATTTAATCAATTCAGATTAAATTGGACTTATATTGATATTTATTTAAAAAATAAATATGAAAATTTTAAATTTTAAAATAATATCACATCTTTAAATATATATGAAATTTTTTGAATAAATTCATTTTAATTTTGAATTTAAATAAATATGAAAATTTTAAATTTTAAAATAATATCACATCTTTAAATATATATGAACATTTTTTAATAAATTCATTTTAATTTTGAATTAATGAAAAATGAAGAGATTAAATTTCTGAATACACATTTTAAAAGAGATTTTTATCAAAAAAAATAATAATAATAAAAATAATAATAATACTTTAATACATCATAGAACAAATTTAAATTAAAATAAAATGAATTTATATTGATATTTATTTTTCAAGTTGAGGAAAATTTTAAAATTTTAAAATAATACAACATTCGAGAACTTTTAGAAAAAATGGAATTATAAGAAATATTGCATATGAAAAAAAAATGGAAGCAACAATTTAATATCAGAGAAAATTGATATTCTTCATTGAAGAGAAACTAGAAGAACTGTGGGCTCTCTCTCCGGAAAATACAGACATTGGGGATATCTTAAGGATGCGATCAGACCAGCAATGTACAGTGATGAAGTAAATGCAGTCAACGATTGGCTGTCAAATTTACAGTAAGCATCAGCCTTTGCCTCTTTCATATTCCTTTCCACACTAGGGAAAAAATTATGTAAAAAGTCATCCATGGATGTAACGCCACCTGCAAATTGTGGTCAACAATGTATGAATACACATTCAGCACTCACAGTATTCATGTTGATGCACAAACGCAAAACCAGATGCGTTATTCATATTATGATACTGCTATATTCTGAAGGTAAAGATAAGATTCCATAGAACAGATCTTACAAGTATTCCATGCAAACTGTTGTATACAGGGAAGACTTAAAGTCAGAATGAGTATTGACAGTATATATAGCACAGGTAAAGAAAAGACGCCAACTTACAGTGTGCTGCATATATGAAAGTTATTTTATTTCATTATGTTCTTCTAAGTTCAGGGCTGTAGAAATAATGCGAGTTTAAAGAAATTATAATGCCAATTTAATGCAGACCTGAAATTCCTATATCATAACCGAAGATGAGGCCTCCAGTGGCGGCTACAATGCATGAGAAGAAGATGAACATTGTTACCCTGCCTGGGTGAACCTCCCCTCGGCTATTGCCGCCTTCGATGAACATTCCACCTGCCATTATGCACTTAATTTGGAATGTGATTTGGGGTCAAGCAAGGCCTTGTTATTACCCAGTACCTCAGTTATGATTTGAATTACTATTTCAAATCCGTGGCAGCTTCCATATGCCAACAAATTACACAGAAGAAAACCAAAGGACAATGTCCATTGATATGGAAGAACTCAACTAAATATAGCACAATGGGAATGCCGTCAGTGATATGGATAAAACCAAATCCTACCTTATCTAAAATGAATTCAAAAAATGCATGTTCAACTGAAAGTAGCTCCCCACAACCGCGGGCTCTCTCTTCGGAAAATACAAACATCGGGGATATCTTAACACACAGACGTTTGTTCATCACCTAGGGGTGTCGACACGTGCATTGCATGCATCCAACGCTCGATCAATGGGCAGGGTAGCAACGCCACCTTTATTTAGTTAAGGTCACATATTTCAGGGTATTAGCATGGCAAATACTAACGGAAGGCAGAAATGGTCTATTGCTTCCCTGCCGCCTTTTTAATGACAAACATAAAAAAAACATAATGTGAAAATCGTGCTAAGAAAACCACCATTTTAAAAACTTTGCATAAAAAAACTTGTTAAAAACTCATTTACGAAACTTTGGATAAGAAAAGCGTTGCAGGTGTATTTTTCCCTCGATACGCGCGAAGTTTCCAATAAGAGGTAAAAAAGAAAACTTTGGATAAATCGTCTAGCACGCTAAATTGATGTTCGAAAACTTTGGATAAAATTTTGGAAACATAAAAAATTTTGGTCACTAATTGATTGTCAGTGATCGATCGATCGCTAATAGTCCCAGGAAAGGACTAATAAGGCCTAAAACAAGCTCACTACAATTGCCCTCAACATTGACTCGACCCTTTTGAGATATGATTTCTCTCTTGGCATACAAAAAAATAACTTGGACTTCCAAATCTGATTTTCAAAGCGACCTCTAGAATTATAAGAGGCAACCCCACAACCCTAAAATAAACCCAACCTACCCCTTAATAATTCCACGACCCACTTAAAATACTGCTATTTTTTAATATAAAATTTAATTCCTTTTCCCTTGGTGAAATGAATATTTTGGCCAAATAAAATTATTCCCATTTTTGGCACAAAGAAAAAATCCTACAACAAAGGATGACTTTGGCGCTTCCAAAATAAACCCTGGAACACTTAAAATTGAAATTGAAAACCTGCAGGGTGAGCCAAGTTCAATGCTTTGATACCACTGTAATATTCCTTTCAGAAATATTGTGGTATTTTTCTGAGAATTTTCTTTATAAAAGTTTATGACAACATTTTTTCCAAAAATCCACGAAAATTATACTAGAAAACACTAGTAAATAGGAACCCAAAAACTATACAAGCATGATAAATATATTGACAATTTGCAGAAGTAAAACCAGAAACTTAGATAATATCAGAAAATGCAGCACAAGGAATGAATCAACTTCATTTATTACAATATAGCATGGAGAGTACAACTAGAAATATCTTATGCAAAATAGAAAAGATGATAGTTGTGTGGACCTCCAAATATTTTGCTGCTATTTTGATCCGGATCTCTCAAAACTCCACAACAGCTGCATTCTCCCTCCAACAACAACTGCCACTAAATCAACTAAAATATGATGAAGCACCAATTGAGGACATGAATTATCCTCACTCCAATATCCTTGAAGCTCTATGAAACTTTGGATGAAGTCTCCTCTAGGAGAGTTAGGTTTGCAGCCAACACTCAACAAAATACTCGAGGGATTCCGTCTCAGGGCTAGAGAAGTTAGAAACTAGGTTCTCCAAACTTCACCAATAGAAAATATCAACAATCCAAGATTTCCTCCAATGGCTTCCTCCTCCTTTTTTTATAAATATGATAGACCCCTCTAGAACCTCCTATTTTATTATTATTTAATCATGAGGCACTTTTCCCTCTTTTTATTTCACTTAAAATATTCTTTTTAATGTGGGAAAAGGGGAAATTGGCCACCATGCCTCCTCAAGTCATTGGAAATCATTTATAACCATCCCATCCTGTACATATTCTCATTTCGGTTCCAAAGAGCCATTACACTAAGGTGTTTCATCAAGTATTCATCTCATAATGCCACCTTAAGTGTAATTAATTGAGTTAGGCCCAATAATAACCCTATTTTTCGAAAGTTGTCAAAATATAACAAAACGAAAGGAAAATTGTGCAGATGATGGAACACGCTAAGCAAATTCCATTAGATCCCATAGAAACTCCTCAAAATCCCAAGAAACATGTCCAAAATCCCCTCATCCCACTGATGATGTAAACTTGCACATGTGACTTGTCTGCCTCCAAAGATAAAAATCCATCCCAACCATGCCATAAGGAACACGAAAAAAAGGAACATCACAAATTCTAATCCAGGTTGCTCTGGGTGTGCCTCTTCGAAGAAGCCAAAATGTGAATGTGGAGGTTATGGAATATGTGCTCAAAATAGAAACACAATTTTGATGAATATATACAATGAGTTAGCTAATTTTGTGGTAAACTGTCATTGTAGTAGGAGATGATTATGATGAGGGTAATGTGTTGAGAGATAGTGAAAACTATTAGAATGGTGGAGTGGCCAAGTGGGATGCATAATTGATAATTTCATATATTTTCCACCAACAAAATCTAATAAAATGTCATTTCTCCTAAGGAAGTAATTCAAATCGCTTCCTTGACAATGGTGCCACAAGATGTTAGGGCCCTAGAATCACACTATGTTGTGTTATAGTGTAGAGATTGGGAACATCTAATGGTGATCTTAGTTTGTTGTTATGATTATGATTTTTTGTTGAAATTATGCATGTGAAATCATCTATTTGTATTTTATATATTGTTGAATCTATCTATGTGTTCTTCGGGTCTAGTGTTATAACTCATTTGTTCTTGGTTTCAAATTTCAATAAGAAAATAAATATGACAAGAGTTGCAAAAAAATAGATTGTTCTGTGAATTTTCTTTGTGGAATGACTGTATAATTTTGGCTTAAAGTATGCTAAGGTTTCATGTGTTTAATTTGGGTTTAAGTATCATGCACTTTATTTTCCCCATAAAGTTGTCATAAGAAAGTAAAGGGATATGAAGAACTATTTCAGCCAATTGAATCAGTCTCTAAATCTCTATGTGTGTATGTTTGTTTATGTATTAAATACAATGAAATCACCCATAATCTAACTGACAATTATTGTACATTGGAAAATATGAGCAACATATGATTTCAACATTCATCATGGGTTTCTCTCAAGGAAGTACAAATTACCATGGTTAAATCTCATTCAAATTAAGCTCTAATTTTTGTTTAAAATTCAAATTTCTTCTGAGAATTCATGAGCTTTGGATTTAACACAAATAATTGAAAATAATTTTTGAGAAGGTGAAAAATAGAGAACAAATCTTAACAAATTCAAAGGAGCAATAAGAATTCCTTTGAACTTGTTCAAATCATATGGGTAGATGAGCAATTAAGAATTCAACCAGAAGAAAACATAATATTTTGATTTTTTCCATTTCTATAAAAACCCTTGTAAAATCCATCAAAGAAGCCAAAATACTCTTCAACAAATTTGATAAATTTTGCAAAAATTAAAGAAAACCATCATACTAATGTAGAATCCACTTTAATTTGACAATTTCATTTCATCATCATAAAAAACCAGTTTTACAACATAATTTTCCATGTAAATTCTTGAAATTGTATTAGTCTTGTGAAAATATTCAAAATACAAGGTGGGTTCATAGAATTACATGCATGAGAAGACCTGATATCCCAAAACACACTTTAGAATTCCTTCCTTAACAACTTCAAAACTACCAGCAAATTATGGAGAAAATTTTGATAGAGTTTCCCCTAAACTATAATATTTCTCCTCTCTGAAAATACAAAATGAGGCCTATATATAGGAACTCAATTCCCAAGCCTCTCACCCAAAACCACTAGTGGTATTTAAAAAATCAACGAGAATCTTTGCAAAATGAAATTGTCAAATAACAAACTTCTTCTAAAGGCTTCTTGAAAAATCTGTCAGTTGTAGGGTGGGCCCTCTTGATTTGGCTATAGTGGATTTTCCATTACTCTCTCAATTGTACAATGGGTCTCCTCTCTATTTCCTGGGCACTGCTTGAAGTAGGTGCTATTTTGGTTGGGATATTGATAGTGTCAGTTGTTTCAATGCTAGTGTTGATGACTAAGGTTGTGCCCGCTATTGTGACGGAGGCCTTGAACTAAAACCTAACTCTGTTGATTCCACCTATGACACTAGTGTAAATCCACTTTGAATGGCCCACCTATATAGATCTAATATGCCTTTCCATTCATTTCCCACGAGAATATCGCACCACTGTGCATCCAAAATTGTCCCTTCCAAGGTCATAACTAGCTCATAATCCACTTTTCCTTATTCCATGAAAATTCTCTTAAGCATGAACAAAAGTTCAAAATGGTATTCATATAAATTCAAGATATTATTTTCTTGGAATGGGCAGTTCTCCTCCCCAAAGCTCATTTTATCTTCCGTAATACCATTTAAGATATTTGTAAGGCATTCTTTGGAATAAAAATATGCATGCCCATTAAAGAAAGGTGGGAAATTTCTCTTATACAACACTTCACATCTATCTTTAAAGTCTTGTACTTCATTATCCATTATTTTTGCTTTCTTTTCCACCAGTGCTATCAACTTATGCTTCCTTTTCAATTGATTAGCCCTAGCTACAAGATAATATTTGTTAATATTTGCCTTTGTAACTTCTTCCTTGGACATACAATTAAGAAAATATATAATCGCTCGAGCCTTCACCAAGGTTTTTCCAATAATACCTTTGAGTGCATCCATTTCCTTGTGGACCACCCTAACAACTTCTATCTTTTCTTGGACCAAATCTAAGGGACCCCAATGTTTGTCTACTAACTTCATGAATTTATTTGAAATGATCCCTTTAGCCGACTTAAAAGACGATTTGCTAGGATTTTTTCTCCTCGAGACTTCCAATTCAGCATCAACTTTCTGACCATAGTCTTGGGCTCGATACATTTCCATTTTGGTCCCTTCAAGCTCTTCTTCTTTATATTTTAATTCCCACTTTCATCTTGAGAGAAGACCTTGCAGTATCTTCACATCCTCTAACACCATCAAAGATTCTACCTACTTGATTATCACATCCAGGATCTGTTGAGACTGCATAGCCTCATTTATCTTCTCTTTCAACCCTTGGACCTACACCTCTAGTAGCATAATTTGGTCCTTATACTCTTTTTTATTCGTGAGTGCATCGTGCAACTTAACCATTAACTCTTGGATCTCTTCCTTCATTGTTTCTACCTCCACTATTTGTACGAGATGTGTGTCTGGAATCTTGAATTGTTTCTTCATTGAGGAAATTTCCCTATTCTTTTCCTCTAGTATATCCTTATATTTCTTAAAATCCCTAACATGGCCAAATGTTTGATTTTATCCTCTAAGTTTTTAATCTTCATCTTCGTAGTCCTCCCAACCATCTTCTCATATTTCAATTCATTGTTGGCCTTGGTATATAGATTCGGTAGCCTTTTGGTTGTGGTGTTTTTCTTATGCATTTGTCTATGTACCAGGTGAGTTACTTGTAAATTTAGGTCCATGAGATTAATATACGAAATATTATTTTCATGCAAGAACATTTGGTGAACCTGGTAGTATGACATGGACATCGTTGTATTCACTTTGTATTACAACACAACCATCTTGAAAATTCCATTTTCATAATCCAATGCACTCCTAAGCTGCATAGGAGGAAGTGAATGGTTCTCTACTATTTTGATATCTCTCCTCCTCTCCTTTGAGGCTTGCGTGGATATTTCCATAACTTTCTCTAAAATTGACACATGTATAGGCTTGGAAACTTCCCAAGAGTATATACAACTGACATAAATGAAGAAATATAATCAAATAAGTTGTTATTTTTTTTTAACTTACAGACCATGGGTAGCCACTCATAAATTGGTAATAAAGCATTGTGTTCATTAACTATTATGGGTTTTAGATGCTCTAGATAGTGGTATTGTTTATGGATTAACATGTGCACTAGATAATATTGGTAGCATAAGGAATTTCCCTCCCCAAACTCTATCACTTGGGAGTGTATCTCATCTGACATAAACTATGGGAAACCAAATTTGGTGCAAGCCTTGGTGTTCAGATGACACAAGGATACCAAGAGACGTAGGATGGTTTCACTTATATAGACATCAATGTCAAGGCCTGGGACTTGGGAAACCATGAAGAAATAAAACTTTCAAATGGAATCAAAATTCATGATATGGTAAGGGTGATGACGAGAAGGAGCGACCAATCCTCCTAGGACAAAATTGTTAACCATTTGTTGTTGGACTTCTGGTGTGAGACTGGTCTACTTTTCTTCAATTTTCTCTTTATTTAGCCTTTGTAAGTTTGTCCTATTAGGTAATGATTGCATGTTTGCAATGTACTCAAGATTTATTCTAATAATTTTCATGCCATTTTGGGATGAGGTAATCATTCTTTTGTTTGGAAGGTACCTATGTGCACACTAGGCTACCATCACTATAAAAGGGAACACCTGTGGGACAATAGTGAAGATTAGATTTGATGCATGCATATTATTGTGATCTTGTATCACTTCATTGGTGTTTAACACAATCTGAATGGGTGTCTTCGTATAGCGTGCAGTTAACATTAGGTCTTGTACATCTACCTATCCATCAATAAAATATGGGTCTTTGACTTTCCCTTTTGTTT
>APFE030134455.1:0-10545 GCA_000404065.3 Pinus taeda
GCCCATTTGGATGAGTTTGTTGCTATTAGGCTTTAACGAGTTTAACGACAAAGATAACTTGGTCCCTTTCAATTTTAGAGAGTCTGAAAGGAACGTAAAGGAGACTCCAATGATTCTTTTTCGTCATGCAATCCCTTGAGTCCAAGAAAGCGTAAAATAATACAAAAGGCATGAATTTTTGATAGTTTTAACGAGCCGAAAAAGACAAGCACTCAATCTTTTTGTGTAATAATCCCTCAGGTCTAAAAAGATTAAAATCTAGAGGAGGGATAGCACTTTCGATGACTTTAACAAGTCAGAGAGGCCAATCGCTCGGCAATCTTTTCCTATTTTACGAGTCAGGTGAAAATAGCTTAAAGAAGACTCGTTTTCGAGGAATGAGTGATGGTTTCGGGTAGCAGCTGATTCCAGGTAAGATTTGGAATTTTCCAATCATGGCAGTGTCACAAGGATGGCTAATAGAATCACTCTTTGCAGGTGTTCCTCGAAGGGGTAAACAATCATATGGGGGTGAATGATCGGTTAAAAACAGAGTGGAGGTGATGGCAAGAACATGACCAAGGCTCAAAAGCTGGCGATAAGGCATTCACAATGGTTATTTACCAGTTCATTTTTTAATGAGCTTAAATGCTCGGGGAAACAGTTGCTCATGACTTATGTTTACTTTTTAACGAGCTTGAACTATGCGTAAAACTGCTCGTGGGGGGTTTATTTTTTAACGAGATTGAACCCTGTGGTAACATTTCTCTCCATCATGGTCATTGAGTTTTTGATTCACCATTAGCATTTTGTTCTTTCAAAGATTGTACTACCTGTTCATTTGCTTCATCAAACCGATTATAAATGAAAACATATGCTTGATAAATGAGTTAAGAACACTAGTATTTTACTTGAATTACATGCATGGTAAATTAAAAGTGACTTTTACCTCTCATTTTACCATTTCATTTGAATTTGGTTTGTTGGAGCTCTAGAGGTGCTTTTCCCCCCTGATTTTCACCAGCAGATTCCGGGAGATTCTGTGGACGATTCTCGATGCCGTTTGGACGAGGTAGGAGCTAAACTTGTGCTCTTCAATTGCATGCCTTTCATTTTGTATTCTGAGCTTGTTTCCTTGTTCTACTGAGCCTCTGGGGTTTGAAGAACTCGCCCCGGGACCATCGCACCCTTCCTTAATAGAAAGGTGCGATGCATACTGATCTTCCCACTAACTAGTCAGTATGCATTGCTCCTAGTACACTTGCTGGGGTGCGATGGGTGCAGGCAGGAAATTTTTTGCACAGTTTCCTCATGAATGTTTGTCTGTTTTTTACCAAATGAAGATCCTAACCTTCCCTTGTTTGTTTTTCAGAGATCCATCAGAGAAAAATGGTTGTTACATGGCGAGAACGTGAGCATGAAGAAGAGGATGCTATTGCTTTACATGATCCGGGCACAGTAGCTGCATTGCAGAACTGTGGCTTGTTGAAGTTTTTCTGTATCTCTAGCATGAGGCAACGAATAATTTTGTTGCAATATTTACTCAATGCCTGGGATCCTATCAACTAGGTGTTCCAGATTAGGGGCAAATCGATCCCCTTGACAGTTGTGGACATCTATTTTTTGACCGATTTATCGAGGCATGGTGCCCCTCTCTCATTATCAGGCTCTGCCCGTGGGGGTGAGTCCATGAGGGAATACATTCGCTGGCAATGCAGAGAGGGATCTCAGTCAAGTACAGATGGTAAGATTAATATTCAAGATGTCACTGACCACCCCTTGCAGACCATTCTATTCACTTTTCCTATACTGGCTGGTAGTTTTTCTCTTCACATAGCCAACATGTCTTACATGCAGTATGCTTTGGAATGCCTTGAACCGAAGGTGTTCAATTGGTGTGATGCAGTACTCTCTGTGATGAAAGAACAATTGACCAAGGTGAAAATTGGAAGATCAAAGAACTTTGGTTATGGTTCTATTTTGACCGCTTTCGCCTTGGAGAGAATCCCACTGATGCAGCCGCAATACATTTCACTTGGCTTACCTCCACCAGCTGAACCACGGATGTAGAGATGGGTTGACCTCATGTCTCAGCATGATGGCCAGCCCCAAATTTCTTTTTTTGAGACCTTCTTCAAGTGGTTCGATCGTTAGGAGATGGTTTATGCCAGGTTCCCATATGTTGGTATGGATTTCCGAGGTGATCCAGATTTGGTGCTACCTGTTGGCGAGCAGTGGGGTGCCATGGGTAATTCTTCTGACCATATCTCTGTTCATTGTTCTTTATAATGTTCTTATGTTTTTTGATCAAGACTAATCAAAACTCATGTGCTCATGCAGACATTGGACCAGTTCGACTAGCAGTACGTCACAGAGACCGAGCGGTCGCTCCAGTAGGAGAGGTTGTTGGGAGGGCCATCCTTCGCAACCTTGATGTGGTCGAGACTCTTTCAGCACTACAGGACCAGATCGAGGGTCTGACCCTTGGTATCCCAGATGTGAGGACCGACGAGTTTCCTGTGCGGTTGCAGTGACATACTACTGGAGTGCCGAGTCGATGGACTAGGCTTTTACGCATGATTGCACAGGCGGTGACTTGTTATCACCAGCATCATTAGACTAGGGTGCCCCATAGAATTTTGAGTTTTGGGCCATTTGACCAATTTTGTCTTGGCTACAAAACATTATGTACAAACTATAAATAGTTATGAAATATATTTTTGATTTTCGGAGCTTTATTTTGGTTAAGTTACATGATCCTGCTGCATATATTGATGTGATGCTTCTTTTTATAAATGTCGCAAATGTCTATCTAACACATAATTTGCCAATGAGTCTATTACTATGTTTAAACTTCTAGAAATATGTTGATATTGGATGAAATCGAACTGTCTTTCCAAAATTTTGACCCTTAGGAACATGTCGTAGATAACTGGATTTCGTACAGAATAGATGCTGGTAAGTTGTAGAATGACGAGCTGTGAGTCTAGCCTGACGACAAGTCGGCATATGCCATGTCTGATGGCATCAGAAAGGGGTTCTATCAATGCACTCTACTCAGAAATATTGTTCATAGACCGACCAATACACACTCCTCTGAAACTTACTAACTCGACGTTGGGATTGAAAATGGCCCATGCCAGAGAAGACAGGTTCCACGGATTACGACTTTCTCCTTCGGCATATCCAACGAATGATTCCAGTAGGTTCGACATTTGCAATGAATGTAAAAAGTGGATTACTTAACCAAACTAAACGCTCTTGGTGAAAACATAAATGTAACAAAAGCATGAGGATTACTATGCGAAATCAGGCATAGTAACGCTTGAGGTACAACCCGTTGCGAGGTTGCGCCAGTGGAATCCCATCATAGTCCATCAACTCGTAGGCTCCTTTTGCTAATACTCTCTTAACAATATAGGGACCCATCCATAATGATTTGAATTTCCCTACTCCCAACTTATCGGATTCCTGGTCATAAAGTAAGACCAGGTCACCTTCTGAGAAGATGCGAGGTTTGACATTCTTGTCAAACTTTGCTTTGACTCGCTTCTTATGAGCTTCCTTAGCTGAAGCTGCATCACGATGGGTTTCATCCAATTGGATTAGTTCCAAGGAACGAGCCTCCTCTTCTGAGGTTCCAGGGAGAAGGTCGACTGCGAGTTTGAGGGACGAGATTTCACATTGAACTGGTAAGATTGCATCTAGACTATACACCAATTGAAAAGGTCTGAATCCGGTTGCATTTATTATCGATGTCCGGTATGCCCACAAGGGCGAGTATAGGATTAGGTGCTAATCCCGTTTGTGGACTCCGATCATCCTTTGCAGCATGCGCTTTAGGACTTTGTTGATTGCCTCAACTTGTCTGTTAGCTTGTGGATAGTACGGAGTAGAGCTGTCATGGGACAATCCTAATTTGGCAGCGAACTCAACCATCATGTGATTGCGAAAATGTGATCCATGATCTGTGACTATGGCCTATGGAACACTGAATCTAGAGACTACGTGATTAAAAAAGAAAAGGGCAGTCGTTTCGCCGTTGTTGTTTAATGTAGGCATCGCTTTGGTCCATTTGGTAAAATAGTCTACCACGACTATGATGTACCCATGCCCCCCTGCCGAGGTGGGGTTACATGTCATGAAATCTATGCTCCATTTGGCGAATGGACCAACAACTACTACTGGTTGCAGAGGTGCAGGTGGTCTTCTGGTTTTGCTATCAAAAATTTGGCAATCATGACAACTTCTAACTGCAGTTATGCAATCCTTGAATGTTGTTGGCCAGAAGTATCTTGCTCGCAATTTTTTTTGCCTCGTAGCATAACCAGATTGGTGCCCCCCACATGTGCCTGAATGATAGTCATTCAGGACTTTTTTGGCCTCCTCAAGGGTGAGGCACCTCCGCAGAACTGTATCGATACCACGACGATAAAGAGTATCACCGACTATCACGTAGCCTTTTTCTTAGTATCGAATACGTCATTGTTCGGAGCGTGAGGTATTAGACCTATACGTTTGTGTCTGGAGATAAATAATTATATCTCTGTACCACAGATCACTTGAAGATATCAGAAACAAATTTTCATCCACGATTGCTTCTTCGGATGTTGCATCGTTGGACAACGATGGGAGATCGCATAGTAACTCCGCGAATACTAGGGCTTTCTTTGATTTGGATTTTTTGAATTCCAAATCAAAATCTTGTAGAATTGCTATCCATTTTGAATATTTGCCCCCCAGCAACTGTCGCGACAATATATAAGTCATGGGTTGAAATTTGATAAAATGGTAGTTTTCCTTAAGAGGACATAGTGTCAAAATCTCTGTATCGCTTGAACAGCTGCGAGGGCGAGATTTTCAATGTAGGAGTATTTCATTTCCGTATCATTTAATTTATGCTTAAATAATATATAGGATGTTCAATTCCATTGTCTTCTTGAACTAAAACCATTTCTATGGTCGTATTTGTTGCAGCTAGATACAAGTTAAAGTCTTTTTGATAATCAGGAGAATACATTAATGATGCTTGTATTAGATACTTCTTTAAAGCATCAAAGGAGGATTGCGCTACCTGGTCCCAAACGAAGGGTACTTCCCTTTTCAATAGACAAGTATAACCTTTAGCTAGTTCGGCGTAATTTGGAATGAACCTCCTGAGGAAATTTGCTTTCCCTTGGAGTTTCTGAATCTAAAGCAAGTTTGAAGGTGGAGGCAAATCGATGATTGCCTGAACCTTGCAAGGGTTGAGATGAATCCCATCCTTTGAGACAATGAAGCCAAGTGAATGACTAGAACTTACACAAAACACACATTTTTGTGGATTGAGTCATATTTTGTAGTGTCGGCAACGTTGAAATATCGCTCTCAAATGGCGCAAATGATCTGTTCGTTCTCGCGAATGAGTTGGGAGATCATCGAGATAAGGTTGAATGATGTTTTTGATGTCATGGAAAGCATAGTTCATTGCTCTCTGAAAAGTTGCCCCTGCGTTCTTCAAACCAAAAGGTAGCTTTCGATATGTGAATGTGCCCCATGGACAAATGAATGCAATCTTTGACTGGTCCTGTGGGCAGATATTTATTTGATTATACCTGGAAAATCCATCCATAAATGAAAAGATTTCGCATTTGGTGCATTCATCAATTATCTGGTCGATAAAGGGTGTAGGGTAGTTGTCTTTTGGACAAGCTTGATTTACATCCTTGTAATCGACGCACACTCTAATTGTTCCTTGTTTTTTCATCACAGGAACAATATTCGATACCCAATCGGTTAGAGGAACGGGGTAAATGAAACCAGCATGGAGCAGTTTTTCAACTTCCACCTTGATGGAAATGACTTTCTTGGGGTGCACCTGCCTTAGCCACTGTCGTACCGGTTTGACATCTGAATACATCTTAATTTCATGTTCAACTATTCTCGAGTCGATACTTGGCATTTCATCATATGACCAAGAAAAGACATCTTTAAACTCGCAAAAGAGAGTGCTATATATTTCCAGTTCTAAAGAAGAACAAGATTTTCCAATATGAATATTCTCTACAACATCTATTCTGGTTGAGATATTTATGGTAGTAGTCTCTTCGATATTGGATAGGTTTCTCTCGGAATCCACCGTATCTACAGTATTTGTTAGAAAGTCAAATACTAAAGGATGGTGTAGGTCGTCGGAATTATCTTCTTTCCAGTTCAGAAGATGGGAACGATGGTGGTATTCTTCCCATGGTGCCCCATCAATCATCATCGATTGAATGATTCCTTCATTTGTAGAGTGTACTTGCGACCAAGGATCTAAAGGGGTGCCATATTCCTTAGACCTATCTATCCAAATGCTTGATGATCATTGATGCGGGTTTGCCTCCCATGCTGAAAAAATTGATTGCTATAATATTTCCAGTGGGGTTAGAGGCACAACTTGCGAATGATCCATTTTAATGTCGTTTTCTAACATCTTTTGAATGGAAGATATCGTATTGCAGGTTTCTACATTAGCCACTTCCGCGAAATTCATAGGAGGAGGTAGGGTAAAAGTTCCCATTAATGTAGGGTCTTTTAGTAGGCCTACTCCGATATTATGAAGCATGCTAGGGCTTCCATGGATCATCGGAATGCTTCTCGTAACTTGCGAAATGTTGGGGAGAAAATTTTGTTGGTCGATGATTGTAATTCCTCCTTGGGAAGGAAATGCAATTTTCCTAAAGTAGGTCGACACAACGGCTTCCATGGCATATATCCAGGGTCTTCCCAGTAGGATGTTGTATTCTAGGTTTCCGTTGATGACTTCAACATCAATTTCTACTGTTTTTCCCCCCAGTTCGACTTGCAAGTTACTTAATATCCCATACGGGGTGTATGTTCGTCCATCAAATGCTTTCAATGTCGTCGATGATCACGACAAGGATGGAGACCCCAGAATTTTCCAGCAACTCATCGACATGATACATGTGGATGCCCCCTCATCAATAATTGTTTTATGAACAATTTTGCTGAGGGCTTTCACTTGAATGAGGAAAGCTAGTTGAGCTGGTAACTGAGGGTCGTATCCTTTGGATTAAAAGATACAAGATTGGAATCCGTTGGGTCAATCCCACGTATTGCTGATAATAAAGCCTACTTTTGGGAGGGGAAATTTTGTAGTACCTCAAGAGTCAACATTGCGGAGGGCGATTGGGCTAAATCCTCCACTATATTATAGTGTTGTGCTGCTCTGGCACGAGGATTAAACGTCGATTTGTGTACTACTCCCTTTGGCGGTTTTATCGTTAATTCAGGAATGATGGGTGGCACAACTTCGGTCGAAGTTGTTGTTGAACTACTAGGTTTATCATGATCCTTGTTGTTCAACATCTGTGGATTCCCATAATATTTACTCCTTGTCGATATCAGAGCATCATTCTGTTGCTTTGAAACCGACAACATTAGCACTTGGGACGAGGAAGCATTTTCGGTAGCAACCAGATTTGTTCCTGGGTTTGGAAACGGATCAGTCAATACAACCGAGGTTTTGAACTTTTGAAGAATTTTCTAAGTTCATCTTTATATGGACAGTCTCTGGTCCAATGATCCTCATCACATATATGGCATGGACTTTTTGGTTTCTTACCCCCAGAAGGGTTTGCAGAAGATTTTTTAGGAGATGAGTCCTCCTGGTTCTTCTTCTTCCCTTGTTTTTTCTTCTTGCCTCCCAGTTGCTTGGGTTCTTTTCCTTTGTATGTTGACATGGCATTTACTTCCGAGGCTAGAAGTTCCTCATTTACGTTTTGACTCGAAACCGTGCGGGCCTTTTTTGACATAGCCTTTACAGTTTTAGTGCTTGTCGTACCTATCACGCCATCGCCAGCATGAGAGTCTTTGTTTTATTTAGGAGGGGGAGGAACGAAAAATTCTGGTCTAGGAGCATCAGGGATTTTATCGTAGAGCTTGCCGGACTGAGTATAAATCAAGTCTAGATATTGTGCACGAGCAATAACTTGCTCTTCGATGACGACTCCTCCCTTTGCCACATCTTCTGTAATAGCAGGTAACAAAGACTTAATAAACCATTCAACCAATAGCTGATCATGAAAATACGTTTTTACCATTCTACGACGATGTTGCCATTCATGAATATGATCAGATATGTGAGTGGCCGTCGTTTGTTTGAAATTGGTAAGTAGCTTAGTTCCTGTTTCGTACCTTATAGGTAACTAAAAATGGGTTAAAAAGGTTGTGGCTAGGGTACTGAAGTTATCAAATGAAGCTCTAGGCGATTTGATATACCATTTTGCTGCCGGACCAGTTAATGTTCGCTGAAAGAGGCGAAGCCTGATCGAATCATCATTGAGAGTGTTGGATGAACACCACAGATGAAAGGTCATCACATGATTCAATGGGTCTTCACCCGAATTTCCATTAAATTTAGGAATATCAGACGGAAGTTTATGCGGAATCGACGGCCACCAGGGGGCGTAGGCAATTGGATCATTCGTTAGTCAATTTAGATCTGGTAACTCTAAAGTTGCCACAAAAGGCAACTGTTAATTTAGGCTTGGCTAAGCATACCCAGGATAAGATGGGATTGCTTGAGCAGTTGGTCTTTGCATACCAGCATAATGCATTTGATGTTGGTAACTTTGGTAAGGTTGATGGGCATAACCATTATGATATGGTTGATATGGCTGCCCATTACTTGCAAAGACTTGTTGCTCATATCCTTGGTAAGCTTGCTGGAATTGTGGTTGTTGGTATTGCACCAGCCATGGTTGTGAAGTCATGGGCTGTTGTCCAGTACTGACTGTTTGACCAAGATGGGGGTTGGTGATCACCATTTGAACCCGTGTCATTCCACTAGTTGGTGATTGCGGTTGCGTCGTAGGTACAAGAGGTTGTTGCATTATAACCTGTGAAACTTGAGGTTGGCATACACCTGGCAATGCTTGTACTTGTGATACTGCCACAATAGCCGGCGTAGTGGGGATATTTTTCATAGGTAAACTTGGTTGCATTGAGCATACAACTCTTGGTTGTTGAGGCAGGATTGGCACCCAACCACTAGTTGTAATTCCAGCATAACCTAAATTTTGTTATGAACTCTCGCATGGTTGACCTTCCGAAGAAGGCAATGACAGGGTATATGGCCCTCCATACGACGATAATCCAGTACTCAAAGGAATGATTTGACTTTGGGGACCGGTTTGCCCAAATTGACACTGTGAAGGATCAATTTGTCGAGACTCAACGTAAGAGATTCCAGATGCAATTCTGGACGAACAAACGGGAATAGTCCATACTGTCGAAACAGCCCCTGGATGGACTCCATCCAGTGATTGAGAGTTGGTTAGTACAGATGGCACGCCGGTGAACATTGTCGGAGTAGCAGCAGGAGCTTCTACTGCTGCTGTGTCGGGTAACACAGTCCTTGATGTCGACGGTTGTTCAGACATATTAAGCTTATCCAAAATATTCCTTAGCGATTCTTCAGGAACTTCCGATGGCGGGTGAATATCTTCTGATGAATAAGGATACAGGGTGATCCCAGCTCCAAGTTGCGTTGGAGTGTTAGATGGAGGATCTTCCACAATCTCTTCTATGGCAATCAATCCAGGAGGAAGAGACAGACTGTCAGGTCCGTAAAATATTTCTGGTGCCGAAGAAGATATAAGTTCTGCAACAATTGACGCTTGGGGAGTAACACCTTTCGAATCAGCTGTAGACAGAGCTGGTTCAGGAATATAAGTGTTTACCATCACACTAGGATCAGTTGTAATGTCCTTTTGTTGCTGTGGAATTTCTCGTATAGAGGCAGGGATACCAGAAATGTTCAGAGTAACCAGAGTCTCTAAGGATGTTGGAGTACTGGCTCCAACCAACCTAGGGGACTTTGACCCGGTCAAACGAGTTCGCTTTGTCCGGAATGGTTTCGCTTCCGGAGTCAACGACAATTGACTCATAAGTCTCCGCGAATGACGGCGTTTTGATTGACTTTCTTCCACGATTGCGGATTAATTGATCAACTCAAAATAAAAGGGGAAAAATCTTTTCGAATTAAATGAATTTTAGACGCTTTGACACAACTTGTTTTTTCAATTTTTAAGATTCGAGAAAAAACAAAAGATGACTCTAGTCGCCTTCGATTTTTAATGAGCCTGAAGTGACAAGTGCTCAGATGTACCTTTTCTTTTAAGGAGTCTGAAAAGGAGCAAAATAAACTTCTCTGGAAATCTAGGCAAAGGGAATTACCAAACCAATCACAAAACTGTAGAATACTTTTTACGGTACGATAGTCAATCTTCCCGAATGCTGTGTTCAGTGCATTGCGATCGATAGGGCGGCAGACACCGCTTCCTAAGGATAAAGGATGCAGCCTGTTGTGGTCTCCCAATATATACTCAAGGGTACGTGGGAGCACAAGTTCGTACTGGCACTTTCCGTCTCAGAGTGGAGGAATCACCCAACCAACAACGAAAACAACAGTTACCAGGTTTTACGACGTCGGAATACGTCTCTAGCCTAGACCTCTAGATGTTATGCGTTAGGTTCCAAAGCATTTTTAGATTCATTAAATTTATTTTATAGTTGATCTTG
>APFE030134455.1:11036-47102 GCA_000404065.3 Pinus taeda
GACTATGCTACTTCTTTGCAAAAGAGAACTGAAAATGGCGCACAATACATAAAAACACTTACAGTTCTTTGCACAATAGAGGCAGAATGATGTAAGAGAAGGGGTTTTCACAGAGATATACTGACCACAGACATCAAAACTCCTGAATAGAATTGAAAATAGTGAAGGAAAAACCAAAGTCTGAAGGTAAATTTAACCTTCCCTGACCATTGCACCTGTCACATAGGGAATTCAGTATGCAGCACACCTACTGCACACGGGAAGTGCGATGCATACAGATTGCCTTAAAGGTAGGGTGCGATGGTACCAGTGCGAGACTTTTAACCGGTTCTTGCTCACAATTTGCAATTCAGTTCAGGGATTTAGGCTGAGTAAGTGATGTTTAGTAAATGTAAATCACAGGGGTTGATCTAAGGAGGTTACTAGAGCCACCACTTAGGGAAATTAGAACGTTTGCAGATTGATTGTTTAATTCATAAACAAAACCCGGAGATAGACTGAAGCAACATTTATCTACTTTGCATTTGTTAACAAATGCAGTTCGAAGGCTAGCTGGCTTGACTTCAGGCTCCATCTGTAAGTTTATAAAACAAACAAAGATAGGCTAACAAACAATCTATTCGCTCCCAAGCGGAGTCGCCATTTTGTTACTGGGAATAGTGTCCACTCGGAGCTGCTATTCCCACTAAGACTGGTAGCTATCTTAGAAACAAAAAAGTAAAGTCTACTTTCACTTTCCTTTATGAAAATAGATAAGAGTGGAACAAAAGACACCAACCTTAGTCTTGCACTTGGTTCCTTATTTGATTCCTCTCCTTCCTGATAGATCTTTGTCGCTTCTTCTTCGTCTACCCAACTTCGAAGAGCACCTCTGGAATCAAAGCAACATACACTATCGGAGAACAGAGATCTATATTCATAAATAACACATGACCAGATATGTGTTAACCATACAAATGCATATATAATCAAACATACAAGAATATGGAGGAAAACTTGAATAGCTTTATTAATATCAAGAAAAAGTAAGAGGATTACAACCAATAGTTCTGACCCAGCATCATCCTCTAGCAAGAAAGCCCTTCTTCACCTCAAGTTAAGCTTAGATCACCCAACACTATGAAGTTTCACTAGAAAACCAACAACACTTCTCTACAAGATACAAAATTCCAGCCTCTGGATCTCTGCGATGAGGGATCCATATATAGATGATTGTAGGGAGCTGAGTCATCTTTTGGGGTTTTGATTAGTGTCCTCTCTCTGATAGTTCTTGATTCCACTTGGAGACTGATGATCTCTTACTCATCCCTGGTCGAAAACAGAGAGGGAAGTGTCAGAGGGGAAGCTTCTCGAAGATTCCATGATCCTCCACCTCGCAAATTGCCCTGCCATTTGTCCATTCCCAACCATCGCACCCTACAGAGGGGCCATTCAGTATGCATCGTACCTTGTACAGTGGGAAGGTGATATGCATCGCACCCTCTGCACTGGGTATTCAGTATGGTCCAATTTTGACCATTTTTGAGCAGTTTTTAGTGGAGAACTTCTGGGAGATGATGTAATCAGCCGACCTTGTTCCTTTAGGTAGTGAAGCAACACTTTTAGGGACTTAGGAGCCCTCCTTTTATGGACATTTATGATTGGGGTTGCAGTGCCCAAAAATGTCTATAACATGATGTTGCCAAAAAATCTGATATATGTAAATGTTTCCTCCCCGAACCATTTGGCCACTGGGAGGATGTCAACTTCAGCTTCTTGGGAAAACCTGGGGGCGTCTCGATTATAACTCCGCTTGTAAATAGGGAGCATAACTCCATGGAAAATCTTGAAAAAATGTGGTTGAAAATTGGATTCCCACATGACCTTATGGTACACGTGAATGGGAAGTGAATTTCGAATAGTCCATTTCCATCCCATAATGGGGAACTTTGAACTAAAACAAATAGCATCCATAACATAGGTGCTCATAAAAAATGGAGGGTAAACCCTCGAAGCAATACTTCTTCTCCTTCTCTACTCGATAATTTTTTTTGCTAAATTATTTGACAAGATTTGGGCCCAATTCATGATAGTCGTGTTAACGACTACTTCTATTAATGACAACCACTCTGAGGAGAACTTGGTACTATCAAGTCTTCCAAACAGTCGACATAACATAGCTGCAACAAAACTATAAGGGGAACAAATAGATGCAGCAATGTGGGGACAAATAGATGTAGTAGTGTACATACCATTCTTGTATTTCTTGATTTTCTCTTCATTATTTGACCAAGCGCATGTGCAATCCATTAGGTTGCTGTTCTCTTTACCAAAATTTTTTATGAATTGCGTATTTTAGATGACCTGTGGCTCTGGTAGGTGGTACATAAGTTGTAAATTGTCTAGGGTAAAAGATCTAATGACCCCTTCGATTCTCATCTTGAATTTTCTGTTTGAAATATCTGCTTCATTGATAACCCATTTTAACATGTTGGTATAAGGGATTATCTTCGACTGAGCGGATATGCGGTGCAAAAACGAGCAAGCCATCTCTAACATGGAAGCCTCTGAGGAATCTTGTCCGTCAACTGTAACATTTGTTTCCATAATCCTTGGTTGATCCTCCTCCAGTATGTTTTACATAGTCTCCCATGTAGAGGTTCCTCCCTCTCTGCTGCATGTGGTATCTGTGAACAAGGGAGTCATCTCTGTCTTCTTAGAGGCTACATCCTTGCCTTTCTTCCCCATTTTTCTCAGCGTTCTACTCTGCGGGTTTTTCCTGAAATGAAGAACAACAGCTATCAGACACTCAAAGATGAACGTAAAAATGAAATAATGTAGATAGCTTGTAAAGGTGGTAAAATAAGCATTATTTGAACGCACGCAACAAGATATTGTATCAAGCTAAATGGATTTTCACATATAAATGTAGTTATTTCTTGTTAAACACACATGGTGAATGAGAGAAAATATGAAAGATAAATCATGTAGTACAATTTTATTCACAAATTATATACATTTATAGTACATTATGTGACCGTTGGGATTCACATCCCAAGGTCTCTTGGACTGCTTTGTCCATTCGGCTTCCACACTAACCCATTTAGGATTAGGTGTACAACATTCCCCCCCTTAATCCGAAGGGTTATGTATGAGTCCAAGAAGAGAGCTGTAATACAAAATATGCAAAAATGCAGCACTAGGCTGAATGTGCTCTATGAAATGTTGGTATAAAGGGCGGTGGTTTAAGGATGGCCACCAACACTGTAACGCTTAGTGCAGTTCCTGGAACTCTTCCAAAACTGGCAAGAAGCTGGAGTCTTCTGCTAGAGGAAGTGATCCTATTGTTTTAAACAGGGAAACCTTCAACCATAAAAGGGAGGTCTCACCTCGCATAAAAGGTAAAACTTCAACCTAAAAAGGGAAGTCTCAACCTGTGATGGTTTAAGGATGACCAACCAACTCTGGAATGCTTAATGCAATTCCTGGAAACTCTTCCAAAACTGGCAAGAAGCTGGAGTCTTCTTGCTAGAGGAAGTGTTCTTCAATTTTGCTCCCTGGAAACTTTCCAAAACTGGCAAGAAGATGAAGTCTTTTTGCTAGAGGAAGTGTCCCAGATTGCCAACTGAAGGCATGTTGTTTATGGGCATCTGTGTCTTCTGGCTACAACTCTGAAACTGGTGTGGCAGGTTGTGGCTCAGGCTCGCTTGATGTGGCTTTGAAGCTTGTAGATGACCATCATTTCCCCCCCTGTCAGATACAAGGTGAGATGATGGAGAGAACTCAATTGCAAGACTGTTCAATATTCTGGAACAAGTTCTGACATGTGTTTGGAATATCTTCTTGGTTGTTGATGCCCATTGCCAAGAAGTGATCCATCCTAGATGAATCTTTGTTCTTGTAGGACGTTTGTTTCTGAAGCATCTGTGTGAAGAATGACTGGTTTTATGACAGTGTTTACATGGATGAAGATCAAAACAGTGATCTTTCAGATGGCCAACTCGATCACAATGTTGGCATTTCACGATCTGTTGTTGTTGTTGCTTTGGAAGAGGGGCTCTGGAACAGCTGGAGCTGCACTATCATAAGTAGCAGGTGAACTGTCATAAATGAATCCAGCACTCTGAAACTGAATGGGCTTAGCATAGTCTGGAATATGAAAGGACAAGTCCTTGTCATATCCAAGACCGGTTCTGTGCTTGTTGTGGACAAGCTGTTCCCAAGGTCTGATGATGGGCTTGGGAAGTGCAGACTGAACTTCTGCATCTGCATGTAACCTTGCTGCTTTGTTTGGTACTAAATCTGACTGAACTGTAACATTATTAACATGCTGCTGATGGGTGGTTTTCTTAATGTTCTGAACAAAAACAGGTTCAGAATGGTGTCTATTTTGATGTAGCTCTTCTTGCTGTAGCTGTGATTCAAGTTGCAAAAAATCAATCTTTTCTTGTGCATTTTGTAGACATGTCTGAATTTCTGAAAGAGATCCTTTGCTGATTTGTAATGTGTCATCAAAAGTAGATTGTATAAGAGTTTTCATGAACTCTAATACTTCATTGGTTCTGGCCATTTTCCTTCAAAACTGCATATGTTGACCCTTACTTTCGTCTTTAAGAGTCTTGGAGCAGTTGTTTTACTTTTCACCGATCTGTTTATGCTCGGGGCTCTTGAGCAATGCCTTCCATATAAAGCTTCAATTGAATGCACATATTACATGGAAATAACTCTTCTGCCCACAAATACTCTTGTTATGAAGTTTTGTAATTAAAATTGTCTCTGTCGTTAATACCCGGGGATGACCTTTGAAACTGCTGCAACAATTAATTTGTGAAATGAAGCCCTTATGACTACTTTTCTTTGGATATAAACTAATTTTCTTAGGATATAAATAAAACATAAAAAGAGAGTCCAAAGGTGCAATAAATTTATGGCTCTGGGAATATAATAAATTCAATCAGCAAATACATCAAGTGCAGATCCTCGTAATATTTCTCTATTGTATGCAATCAACTTTCCTATCTGCGCACAAACAGTAGCAATGAATGCCAATGTAGGGTCCACGATCTAGAGGGTGATTCGAATTTGAGCTCAATAGCCGACTGTTTCGTTGCCTATGATGGATTTACACCGTGCAGTACATTCACATTTTCTGAGATTGGAAATGCTGGCTCAAAGAAATCACAGGTTACGAGCAGAGAAATCCCTTTTTACTCACCTCCAGAATCAAACTTTATCTCGAAAAAAAGCATTTTCTGTGGAAAATCCCTAATTTTGGTGCGGTTCCATATGCCCACTAATTGCCATGTTCGAATCGTGGGAGTTACTAGAATTCTCAATTCCTGTATGTATTCTAGAAAAAAAATCAGAATCTTTCTGTCAACCAGTAATTGCAGATGCAAAGCACCACCTTTTCACATTCAAACTCGATCAATATATTAACCAACCCGGCAACAATTCGCAGGATCCACTGCCTCAGCCGAAGATAATTTTGCAATGGGAACAGACATGGAAAGCTCCCCACAAATCCGCAATTCAAGACCTCCGAGAGCCTCGCAGAGGTCAATGTCAGGGCCGATCACGACAGCTTCAATGGCAAAGGCAATGGCGGAAGGAGAAGTAACCAATTGATGGTGTTTCTGCTGTTGAAGTGCGGTCAAGGAGACAAAAACGTTTGTGCTGCTTTTGTGGTGTGAGGGTTGGTTCATGTGAACGTTGCTCAGTCTATGGTTGTAGAGTAATATTTCATATCTCGTGTGGTTTCAATCGAGGAGCTTACATGTTATTGAGGCAAAAATTTGTAGTAGTATATGTCAGCTCTTTCCTTGAAAGCATGCGGTAGGAATCTCGGAATGAGGAAGCCGAAGAGACTAATCGTAAAATAATAAAGAGACAACGCTGTTCAATTCACAATGATTTTGTGTACAACTACGACAAATAAAAAATCGACCTTCAAATTCATCGAGACTCGGAATGAGCTACTGCAAATAATGTCGGGCAGCTTCAAAACAACGTTTCAATATATCTTTAATACAGAAATGACATATAACCGTGAAATTGCGAGCTCGAAGTCTGCTTCTTCAACCAGTAGATTCGGCTACTGAAAATTGACGAAGAAAATCGCATGAGAGATTTCTATTGCTGGTACGATGTCAGGCAGTGGACAGGGGAGCAGAAGGCAAAACACTTAGCAGGAATAAGATGCTTATTTTAGATAATGGCAGTCATAAAGTCTTAAATTCCCATTCCTCGACGAAAGCAACCCCGACCTATTTCTCGAACCCTCCTTGGACAGTCCACGAATTTTGGTGATCATGCGGTATTTTCACAGCAGGATTACTGTTTCCGCCATTTGAATCAAGAAAACAGATGATTCAATCATATCATATTTCCGTGCCAATCAAACTCAAAGTATACACAAGCCACTCAATTCCTCAACATATATAAACTCCAACTCACATGTAAAGTTACACAAAATCACTGCACACTTCGACAAATACGCTTTTATGACGATGTCATTGGCTTCCTTTGCAAATATATGCTCTTGGGTTCACCAGTCATCACTGTTGAACAAGAGGAACATACACAAAGCGCACATATAACTCTGCACTCTGAACTCGCAAAGTTTAACGAATAAATATGCCAGCTGCATTGGCAGAGAATGCATGATGAAATAGCAGTGTTCTACTGCGTGGAAAGCAATGCGCTGCCCAAAGAGTATGAATGGTTTCCATGTGACTGCGTACAGGCATTGCACTTGCCCTTCGGAAATATCCTCCTCTTCGGGATGTTTAGGACACACCCAACATTTAAATAAATAGGTCGATGGCATCCACAGAATTTGAAACGATAAATTTTGAAAGGAACAACTTTAATATATGAAACTCCAGGCGTTCTCCATTCAATACAACGTTATACATTCAACGCAGTTAATACATTCAACTCAGCACTTCAAATACCATTCAACTCAGCGTTAAACATACCAGCGTTCAATACACCATACGAGCACATTCAACACAGTTCCAAATATCATATAAACAGTTTAATACACCAGCATATGCATTTAGCGCAGTTTCAACCCATATAAACATACCAGCGTTAATACATTCAACAATTCAAATGCTTTGATACCTGAAAGTTTTATTCTGCCTTTTTCAGAAAAATGAAATGGCTCCTTCCACCATTCACGCAGCCTCAGTTTGAACTACACAGGCCACACATCATGGCTCTGATACCATGTTAAACACACATGGTGAACGAGAGAAAATATGAAAGATAAATCATGCAGTACAATTTTATTCACAAATGATATACATTTATAGTACATTATGTGACCGTTGGGATTCACATCCCAAGGTATCTTGGACTGCTTTGTCCATTCGGCTTCCACACTAACCCATTTAGGATTAGGTGTCCAACATTTCCCACTAATGCCCACTAATGATTCATTATCCCTTAACTTTATTGCTCATAAATGTTTGCATCGAAAAACAGGATGAAAGCTTCTAGGGTGGTGAGCCATTATAGCGCGATGATAGCGATTGTGCGATTTGTGAAGCAATATCGCAAGATGTGCCTTTTAGAATTCTTACCTCCTGCTATGTGTTTGTGAGATGTGAGATGCGAGCTGTCCATTTGTTGTTTCACGTATGGTTAATTGCTAGGTTCATCCTATGCAATAGACTTGACGGACTCAAAATATTAGCTTTTAATACTCTAAGGTGTAGGTCCGGGTGCGAATCACATTTCGCAATATGAGCTTGTGGTAAGTGCAAAGTGTTTGCTTGAATACCCGAAATGCGATGCGATAAAAGTCAAAGCGCCATTACAGTTTCACAACTCGCAAATCTTGCTATATCGTATTTAAGAGAGAAATTTTTATGGTTCGTGTTATGCGATGCGAGACTTAAGCCTAAAAAGCTTAAGGAATTCCGTTTTTGTCAGATTTTATGATAATTTAGATCATGGAGCCCTTATTTTAAATGCTTTGTTGATTTTGGAGGTTTTTTAGAAAGGTCCTTTAGTGGGTTTTAGACATGCTATATATAAAAAAGTAAGTCTTTAGTAGTTCCCAAAAAGGTTTTTGATTGTTATCTTTTCTTTATTCAAAAATAAAAGAAATGACTAAATGCTAGGTTTTGTTTTTTGAATGAAAATTTTTAAAGGGTCCCCATTTAGTTAATGTAACGTTAACTACTATTATTAACAAATGGGGGGTTGTTGAATACCACAACAATTGGCGATTCACTTGGAAGAACTAGTTATCTCTGAGAGTTTTTGAAATTTCTAAAACTTCCAAAATAAAGATAGTTTTGAAAATAAAACAAATTCTATGGAATATAAGGTAAGAATTATTACTTTCGTAATAAAAAAATCATTTGCCTAGTACCATTCTTTTGAATATTCTTTTCTTATAAAAAGTAACATTGTCTACATCAGTATTTACTTGGTTTTTTAAAGATAAAGCTATGAGTCTCTCCCCAGATTGGTTTTTTGGTTTACTCCGTTGTTGTAGGTAGAGCCTCTGCTGCCAACAGGCGTTCATAGCCTCGACATGGCTACCTTTTAACCAACAATGACCCAATATTCCACTTAAATCAGAATGCAATTTTAAAGATAAGCTCGTAAGTATACTTATTGCTTTCTTTATTTTTTGAAGTAATTCATTTGTGGCTTCAGCTTTTCATTTGTATTTCATAAAGGACAATGTCTTGGTTTGGTGACCAACATTGACAATGCCATTCACTTGATTCATAACTTAACTGAACAAGTTGGCTCGTGATGAGACCCCTTGTCTTTTGATTATTATAATCATAATCCATTACCCTGTTTTGATATGCAGTTTTGGTAATGTCAGTTCAGTTATAATCTTATGATCATGGTAAGCCGGCTCTTGATGAGACCGCTTATCCTTTAAGTTTAGATATATTTTAGAATTACACTCTAAAAATGAAAACTGAGTAAGTGGGGAGGATCATTGGCCCTTTAAGAGCTTCTAGACAACAGTTGTAGAGTTTTTAGAGATGCCTTTCTGGAGAGATACTTTGCTTTGTATAAATACTTTTCTAGACTGATATAAAGGAGTAGTTTCTCTTTGAAAGTTAATCTTCATCAAAATCAGATAATTAAGGAGGAAGACAATCAATTTAAAAGCAATCAAACTTAACTATACATTCCATATGTGAAAATTACTTTCATAAAAATCTTTACTTATACAAGCGAAAAGTCAAAATTGAAAAGAGATCATCCTTTGTAAAACCAAAAGTGAATGCTTTTGAATTGGTATTATCATTTTTAAAGAATTTTTTTTAAATATGGGCAATAATATATAGTGAACAGAAGAGATCATCTTCTATGGAAAATATTTCTTTAGGATTTGTCCATTAATAGGTAGAGATTCTCTCTTACCTGATAAATCTTGCAACAGAAAAGTTGATGGGCCTAACTGTTCCAAAATATGAAATGGGCCGAGCCACATTTGTTGGAACTTGGTATGATTACCTTTCTCTTCATGGGCTTTATCCCATTTTAATACTAGGTCTCTGAGTTGGAAATATTTTGATACTATAAAATTTGAATCAAAGGAGGCTTAAATAATAGTCGACATGCAGGATTTTATGTGCCATAGTGTCACCGCCAAAGTGATTGCCAGATGGTCCATCATGAAGTTCCTGCAACACCTTTTCTACCTTAGGTTTTTCAAGACACCTAAGTAAAATAGAATCATAATTTCTTCTGAAAAGTACATCGTTGACAATCTGATATTGCCTTGATTTTAATCTCAAGGCTCTTTTCTTTGTTGGGCTAGTGCATATCCATTTTTCAAGTAAAATATGATATCAGCATACCTTGATTCTGTGTCGTTGAGGCTTACCTCATAGATTTGTACATTTGCACCTGAATGCTGCAACTCTGATAGATTTGAAGCGCCCACCAACATCATGCAAAAACCTTGACCTTTTACAATTTTAGATGGTCTAATTTCTATGTCATATTCTTGCAGGGCAGTGACCCAGTTTGCTCTCTTTTCTCCTACATCCCTTTGTATTAAAATATTTCTTACTGTTGAGAAGGGTACTATGACTTTAGTATGGGTCTTGAGGAGAAAAGGTCTGAAGTGTTTTATAGATTTGAAAACAACAAAAGCCTGTTTTTCAACATCTGAGTAATTTAATTCAGCTCCTTGCAGATTGGAGCTAAAGAAAGATATTGGAGCTTCAGCCTTATCTTGATTTTCTTGTGTCAATATCGCCACATATGATTTCTCGGAAGCGAAAGTATATAAAATGAATTTATTGGAAAAATTTGGGGTTGCTAGAGATGGGGCATTAATAATTGCTTGTTTTATCAAGACAAAAGCTTCATGTTCCAAATGTCCCCATTGAAACAAATAATTTTTCTTTATCATGGATTGAAGAGGTAAAACAATTCTTGAGAAGTCAGGGACAAATCTTTTAACAAAATTTATTTGACCTAGGAAAGATTGCATTGATTTCTTGTTATGTGGTAAAGGTATTTCAGAAATTTCTCTAATTCTATCATGGTCAATATGAATTCCTACCTTGGAAATAATGAATCCAAGGAGCTTTACTTCACTTAATGCGAAAAAAGACTTTTTGGGGTTCAGAGAAATTCCATACCTTTGGCAACGTTCAAAGATTTTTTTCAAGTCTCTTAGATGATTACTGCGCTTTTTGGAGTATACTGTTATATCATCTAAGTAGATCACTGTTGATTTATTTACCAAACCTTTGAAGGCTATATCCATGGCTCTCTGGAAAGTAGCACCGGCATTTATCAATCCAAATGGCATCGTATGATAAGCATAAGTGCCCCATTTTGTCCTGAATGTAGTTTTCAGCTGGTCATCTGGATGTACTAAAATTTGGTTATAACCTGAGAATCCATCCAAGAAATATATTAGTTCAGAGCCTGCTACTGATTGCAAAATCTGTTCCATAGGAGGTAATGGGAAATTGTCCTTTTGGCATGCTTTATTGAGGTTGCAAAAATCTATACATATCCGAAGATCTCTGTTCTTTTTCTTGACTAGGACAAAATTGGAAACCCATCGGGAGTGTCTGATAGGAAAAATAATTTTGGCTTTCAGCGTTTTATTCAGCTCAGATTTGATTTGAATTTCTAAATTAGGATGGATTTTCCTCAATTTATACTAAATAGGTCTTTCGTCAGATATCATAAGAATATTGTGTTGGATAATAGAGGTGTCATATGTCTTGAGATCTTCATAGTTCCATGCAAAGATACTCTTATATCTTTTCAACAAACTTATAAAAGCTGCTTTTTCATCTGACATAAGACCTAGACCTAAGTTAATGTTTTGAGGTTTTAAATCAGTCCCAAGATTGATCAATTCAAACCTCAAAGTTGAACTCTAAAGTTTTGAATTAGTAGATCTTTTAAATCTGTCTTTAAGGTCATATAAATCTTCCAACTTAACTATGGACTTTGGTATAACATTATTGACTGTTTCTTGTTTAAGTTGGTTATCATGCTGATCTTCATCAACTATCTGGTTGTCGTATGAGCCTTCTGAGGTTAAGAAGCTTATGATATCTAGATCATTATTAAAGACTCTCAAATTGGTGATATTATCAGGGATAGAAGGCCTAAAAATTAATTCGATGGAGAATCGATCTGGGCTATAATCTTCTGGAGGGATAAGCTTGGAAGCGACATTAGCTAGAAGATTGGCACAAGCATTCTGGAGTCTTGGGATAGGGGAGATATTAAACATAGTAAAGTGGAGAGTCAGATCTTGAACTAACGACTGATAATGTTTCAAGTGTCCTGATAAACAATGTATAGCGTTTCTTACCTATTTTATGACAATTTCTGAATCCCCGAACACTTGGAGATATTTTAAGTTAAGGCCAATTGCCTTATACAAAACTTGAACTAGTGCCTCATATTCAGTAGTATTGTTGGTGCAATCAAATTCAAGTCTGCATGCTAGCATAGTTTTCTCCCCCTATGGGCTAACTAAGATGCAACCTACTCCTGCTCCATCATTGGATTTAGATCCATCTGTTTTGGAGAATTTGGTATCTACGGATAAATACTAATTCCCTAGATAAGTAGCCATATCTAGAACAACAATTTAAAGTGTTTAAGTCTTTTCCTATAAGCAATAGATAAGATGAGAAGATGAGAAGACCTACTTGTAGTTTTGCTTTCCTCTCGTCTCCCTGGTATCAATCCTGTCGCTCCTTCCCGTACTTATTATGCTTGAGAAGTACCTGTAAACACAACAAAAACAAAGAATCGATAAAAGCACAAGATCTATTGGATATAAGTGAAAGGAATCAGATACAATTCACACATATAAGCATTATAAAACAATACAAACATATGGGAGAAAGGTCCAAACACTTTATTGAATAGGAGAAGGAATTACAACCATTGGTGTCTGATTCAAAGCCATTCCTCCAGCTTGGATCCCATCCACATCACATCAAAAGTATGACAAACTTATAGCATTATGATACTTGCTTCAAAGTCAAATCTCATAGCAACATTACCTCCTTACAATTCAACATAATACAACCCCTGATCACTTAGATGAGTGGTCAATCTATAGGAAGATGAAGGAGGTTTTGTCACAAATGGTGGCATTGAATGGCCTTCCATACTTAGAATTAGTTCCATGGAGGAAGGGATGAGAGGATAGGATGCATATTAACTCATTCCTCATATACTTTCAAGCTCATAGGAGTTTATAAGTGAGGGAACCTTCTAGATGACTCCAAAAGATAAGAATATTCTCCAAACCCTATGTGGATTTCACTCGATCTTGCCCAACGTAGGTGAAAGGAAGCTTAAGTGCTCTGCAGAGCACCCTGGCATGGATTTAACTACTCTACAACGCACCCTTACATGGGCCTACCTATGTTGGTCCCTCTAGAGGCTATTTCTGGATGTCTTCAAGTCATGAAATTGTCTGTGAAGGAGGCATTCAAAGGGGTGACTTGTTTAGGGCATGTAGAAATTGAAATTAGGGTTTGATGAGCCCTAAAACACTAATTTGGATGATGAGATTGATGTGCCCTAAAACGCTGATCTGGATGATGGGATTGATGTGCCCAAATGGGTCTGTAACAACTGCCCCCTAAAGCATGAAGTCGGAAAAATGCCAATGTCTAATGAAATGCTTTACGATATGATGAGGAGGTATCAAAGTGGAAGGTGACCCGTATCAATTACAATACATATATCATGATATTTGATTTTTACATGAATTGCTGAGGGAAGAGATACCCATGCTCATCTTATAAACTTTCATTACATGTACATAAGTAGTCGTCTATAGATATAGACCCATGATTGGAATGACTATCAATGTAAAGCCATTGTACATATGATTTAGTACTCCTGAAATCGTAGCTCAGATGGATGAAACTAGATCTGGGGTCTTCTATCTCGTTCAATCGTTCGCTCAAGTATGAGTCTAACCATGTGAATATGTGATCTAAAGTCGAACATGGGAAGCCACCATCTAATTACCAGCTAATGATGTAAGCTGTTAACATATGCAAGAGAAATCACCGATAATGATAATGATCGTCAAGGTACTGCAGTACATTTTGCATGGTGTGAATGGATGATTTGAGGTCGAACACCATACAAAGTCTTTCGGTCGAGGGTCATTGATGTTAATCTATTGCCGAAAGAGAGAAACCTACCATTGATGCATGCAAGCCTCAAGATACTGGAAGGGTGTTTCTAAGTCAACTTCTTGGATAATGAGCTGATGTTGACAAGAAGCGACTCGTCGCAGGAGGGCGTTGATGCATTCCACATCAATGAAACGAAACGAGTGTGGTGATTTTGGAGATGGAATTTGACTGATGACACAAGGTTCAGGAATGGCGGTCATGAAAATGAAGGTTTATGGTATTGCAAAGGATGAATTTTGACTGAACGACTTCTCTTGAACATGTCGGTGACACTGAAATGAATTGGTAGCATTGACCCAAAACAAAGTGATGGATGGTATGATAGACCAACCGTATGATAACCATCAAGCTAATAACCCAACCCAAATAGTCACGGTGATGGAGTGAAAGTGTCATGTTCAAGAGTGACCTGCTACCATAAAGTGGTTTTCCCCTTTTTCCCATTTTTCCAGTCATTTATGATAAGTACCTTTTTATTTTTATCAAGCTTGAGGAGGATAACATATGCTTGTCATATAATTTCACCCTTCGGGTGAATCCCTTGCTATTTGATGTTTTAACAAGTCTAGCGAAGGTGAAACTCGGTCTTGTCTAGATGGACAAGTTTGTCACTATTTGATGTTTTAACGACAAAGATAACATGGTCCTTTTCATGTTTAGAGAGTTTGAAAAGGGACAAAAGAAAAATCCACAAGTTATTTTTTCGTAAATTAATCTCTCAAGCCCGAAAAAGCGTAAAATAATACAAGAGAGATATCGTTTCCAATCCGTTAATGAGCTAGAAAGGACAAGCACTCGATAATCTTTTCATGTTTAGAGAGTCTGAAAAGAGCTTAAAGAGGACTCCACTTTGAGGAATGAGCGGTGTCTAGGATAGCAACTTGTTCTGATGATGTTAGAACTTCTCAAAACATGCTGATTTATGTGAAGAGGCTGGCTAATAAGACCACTCATTGCAACTGTTCCTCAAAAAGGGTAAAACAACCAAGTGAAAGCGTATGATTGGCCAAGCAGATAGTGACGATGGAAGGAGAAAAACCAAGGCTCATCTTACGGAAAAGGCTGATAGAATGGCAATCACGAGGGTTAAAATGGAGATGGGTTCATTTTTACATAAGCTTGAACCATAGGGAACTATGCTTGGATTCAGTTTCATGTTTACATAAGCTTGAAATGACAAAATATGGTTAGATTCAGTTTCATTTTTACACAAGCTTGAAACGAAGAACTATGCTTGAGATTGGTTTACATGCCCCTGGCATGATGAAAGGGAGAGTCTCCTGTAACCAGATGGAAGTCGCTATGGTGAAGTGAGGACGATTATCCAACACCTTTTTGGCTTCGTCCAGATAGGGACAAAGGTGAATGGGGTGATTCTCTTCACATAACCTACAGGGAAACTTAACTTTACCACTAGGTGCATGCCCCCAAGCTTCATTACATTTCACCTAAGTAGACTCCTTGCGGCTATCAGGTGGATGGAATGAAAGTTCTTATACAAGATCAAGTGAAAGACTTGACTGGGTTTTATGAGATCTACTTAAAGACCCGACTTGGAACTTTTCTCCAGGGGACCTTGTTTTATTTTTTAATGAGATTGACACATGACAAGGAACTCTACTCAGATTCCTTGTTTCATTTTTTAACGAGGTTGACACAAGACCAGGAACTATCGTCATACTCCTTGTTTCATTTTTTAATGAGCTTGACACAAGACAAGGAAATATGTTCATACCCTTTGTTTCATTTTTTAATGAGGTTGACATAAGACCAGGAACTATCCTCATACCCTTGGTTTCATTTTTTAACAAGGTTGACACAAGACAAGGAACTATACTCATATCCTTGGTTTCATTTTTTAACGAGGTTGACACAATAAAAGAACTATCCTCATATTCCTTATTTCATTTTTTAACGAGGTTTACACAAGACAACGAACTATCCTTGTATTACTTGTTTCATTTTTTAACGAGCTTGACACAAGACAAGGAACTATGCTCATATTCCTTGGTTTCATTTTTTAACGAGGTTGACACAAGACCAAGAACTATCCTCATGGGAGATGTTTCATTTTTTAATGAGGTTGACACAATAAAAGAACTATCCTCATATTCCTTGATCACGACTCATAAGAGGTCATGACTTCCAAGAGGTTCTCATCTGATGGGAGAACAATGCTTTGCAAGGGATTTGTATCAAGGAAATTGAGATTTGGTTCCAATGCCCCTCGTATAATGTACAACATCACAGAATTGATCGTAAGTTGATGTAGGCATGGAACGAGTTGCCACATAATTAACTTGTGGCGGGGATGATACCATTGGTACAAAATGACCATTTAGGGAAGATGGCTGACTGGAAGCCATATTTGGACCGAGAAATGAAAGCTGGCCAATGGTGACAATTCTGCCTTCATGTGGGAAACAAATCACTCGAAAAAGTGTTGAAACAATAGCTCCCATGCCATAAACATAGTTGCACCCACAAAGTAAATTGTAATCTAAAGGGCCTGGGACTACCATCACATTCAGATAAATGATTTTTCCTCCCAAAGTAGTAGGAAACTGAGGAAGGATCCCTAATGGTTGATTTGTTCCTCGGTTAAAAGCCATCAGATTCTAGGTAATAGGCACAAGCGACGGTGAACCGAGCACTTGCCAAGTAGTTGAGGAAAGGATACTCACATATGCACCTTCATCTATAATAGTGCCAGATACAATCATATTACAAACCTGTACTATGATCTGGAAAGGCACATAAGAAGGAAGACAAAATCTTTCCAGTCGATTCCAATCAAAGGAAGTGACCGGACTACTTGGAGGGGGTACCATAGAAATGGGAGAATTAACCCCTTGAGTTACAAGAACGAGAGGATTTTCCTCCTGTCTTGATGGAATAGGAGGAATGCCCCCAAGCTCATTAGAATCCGAAGAAACAAAAATAACCTAAGTGGTATCATACTCACCCTCTATGGGAACGATACAATTAATTGAAGGTGAAATTGGGTTAACTATTACCTCAACCTGTTGATTTGGGTCGGGTATAGACTCATAGGATTCACTTTCAGGGAGAGTGGGTTTGACCGATGGTTGATTTGAGTCAGCCAATTCATCAACTAGTGAAGGATTAAGGGAGAGTCTCCTGTAACCATATGGAAGTTGTTGCGGTGAAGCAAGAAGGTTATCCAACACTTTTTTGGCTTCATCCAGATAGGGACAAAGGTGAATGGGGTGATTCCCTTCACATAAACTACAGTTAAACTTAACTTTACCCTTCTTTCCATGAACTTTACTACCACTAGTTGATGGTGTGTCACCAGCATGATCTTGAGAAGTTGATGACACAGGATGATGTGAACGAGAAGACCATTCTTCTAAGATCTGAGGAATACCAGGACAATTGCAAAGAAAATGGTCTCCCATACAAAGTTTGCATGGATATCAAACTTTGTGAGGCTTGATGGATGGTTTCTCATCAGATGTTGCATTCAAAGCAATGGTTGCTTGGTTTCCCCTCTGCTGAATTTGCTTCTTCTTCTTCGCCACCTGGTTAGTAGTATCAATACTTTCACCAGGCGAAGAGGAAGAAGGGGAGGAAGAAACAACCAAGGAAGAAGGGAAAGGGTCAACATTAGAATCCACTGTAGGTTGATTTTGTATAGTTAGAGGAGTACTCAATTGCGGAGAAATCATGACATTTTGAACCAAGGAAGTTGAAAACAACCATACTGGCAAGCCAATGGTAAGTCCCGGAAGGGAAAATGTAGCCATATATGGAGCACCAATATTTCCAAAATGAGGAAAAGGACTAGGATTCCCATCAAAAGGGATTCCTTGATCGGTGGACTCTAGATTTGTCACCATATGTTTCAACCTAAGATCAACTAAGGAGAGAGCATGGAGGATGTTATCCGCGGTCAATTAATTTTATTTTAATCAAAGTAACATAACAAAAAAATAGAGGGATGATCTAGGCAAAATGATTATCAAGTAACTGTGAACTGCAAAATACCTCCTTGCGAACCGAGAAGTACGAGCAAGCAATCTCCCTGAATGCTATGTTTGGTATGTCACAGTGTACAAGGCAGCTGACTTGGTTACCTAAGGATGGATAGCAACCTAGTGTTGTCCTCCCATATATACTCGAAGGTACGTGGAGGCCCAATCCATATAAGCGCTGTCTAACGCAAAACCGCACAGTGAGAGCATTCCCATATACTTTACGTACTGTAACACTGCCCTATATACCCGAAGGTACGTGGACGAGCTACGATATACTCACATATGTGGAATGAGGTGTCACACTCGGGATGTATTCTAGACAAGTTAGCGACAGATTCTTTGTTTTACGACGTTGGAACACGTCTCTAGCCTAGAACCACTAAATGTTATTCATTAGGTGACAATGCTCCATTAGGTAAATTTAGATAAATTTTAAGTTGATCTTTAGAATTTTCCTTTCAAGGTTCACCACGTGATGTATGTTTGCAATTCCTAAAATGCAACTAATATGGTAAGCATTATTTTCATTCAATTGAACAATGAAAACCTTAGCTAGTAGGGATAGAGCAATCAGAACTTTGACAAAGAGCAAAGAGCATATCTAATGCAATTTCCCTAGCTATTCCTTTCAAGCATTCACAAACTGCAATATGAACGATGCAAGTTTTTCTTTTCAAATCCCTTAATGTTATGATGAACAGAAAGGAAACTAATGTACATACAATCAACCAATCTTTTTATAAGAACGAATACTTTACGACAGTTCAGTTTTTAAGGAAAATAAGACTTTACAACACTTTCTTTCGAACAAAGATTAATCGACTATATTCTAACTTTGAATATAGACTGATAATGACAAAGAAAACATTTAAGAAACATTAATCAATCAAGTCAAAGTAGGGCTAGACAAGGAGATAAAAAACTTGTTTTCTGAGACATGATATTCATTGATCAATCAACAAGCAAACAAACAGAGAAAAGTTGGCAAAAACTTAATCCAAAGGTGAAAACTTTCCTTAAGGTGGATCAACGCAGGTCAAAGAGGGCCTAACTGCGCTGCAGAGAACTGTCTCTCACTCAAGGGTGCTCTGTAGAGCACTATCCCCTGACCAAGACTGCGCTGATTCTTGAGAGGCCACTCAAGAGTCATCTAACCTCAAATTTTGACCAAAATTCAATGCAAAAGAGCTGAAATACAATTAATGAACACAAGTAGGGTCTACAAGAGTGTGCTAGGAGGTGGATAAGATACTAGGAAGGATGATCTTCCCCAGTGGAGTTGTGATCCAGGTGGATGTTGGTGGCCACCCACCTATCCCATTTAGACCCCCACAACTATCTCTTTCAGTTTTTCAGTTTCCATAATTGTAACACAATTTACTATTTTTTGCAGTTTTTTGGGCCATGAACTTTCGGAACCATTTTGAGGCCCTAAACGACGTTTTTTGAGAAATATGGGAGCAACATGGGTCCGTGGACCGATGTTGATCTTCCCAAAGTTGTAGTGCTCAGATAGATCTTTCTAATGAGCTATTGTACACGTCAAATGAAGATCGGGTGCCAAAGTTACGACCCCGGGAAGTTTATGTACCAACTTACCCAAAACGAGGCCCACAATTTGGCATTTCATCTTCTAGGATTAGGTTTTGGGATGTGAAGGGTTTTCCATTGTTTCTCAACAATAGATAGGCCTTCGAGCCTCATTGTAACATAGTTCAGAGGCATGTAACTGCTACATCTCTTCTCAGAGATAAGCTACCATCACCCTAGCCGGTTTATTTCCATTTCTGTTTGTAAGGATATCTCAGTATTTTACATTAATGAAATGAAGTATTATTTCCACTGCATCTTTGTGTATATGGTTATCTCTGTATTTTGTTGCGTTCTTGTTTAATATCTGGATCAGTGGTATCAGAGCGGTCTACTTTTTTTCTCTGTTTTTCTTTGCATGTACCTAACGAGGTCGGGATATAAGGAGTTAGGGCTTGAATTGGTCAAACCTTTGCAAGACTAACCTTGCAAATCCCGACGGCCTCCCATGGCAGATGAAAAGAAAGACGAGGGGGTAGGAGATCCTATCAAAATCTTGCTCGAAGAAGCCCTCTAGTGGCAAATGAACGCAATGATGAATCGCTTTGCGTAGATCCTCAGCGACTACCCAGAGGCGACGCATCGGCTTCCAACAGCGACTATGGAAACACCGCACTATTTAAGGTACAAGTTAATTTTTAAATCCCCGTCTTCGAGGGTCAAATAGATGCAAATGCCGTGGATAAATGGTTAAATATGCTAGATGGGTATTTTTCTGTTCATGAATTTTTGAGTCGGGAAAAGATTGTTTTCGCTCTTCTCAAAGCAACCCCCCACGTCAAGGACTAGTGGGAAACCTACTGCGAGCAAAAGAATGAAAGTACGGGCTCACTATTTTTAGTCGCACCCACTTGGGATTCATTCCGGGATGTCGTCAAGGAGAAATACTACCCTATCAAAAGTTATGAGGACAAATACATCAAATGGACCACATTGCGATAGGGAAGGGACCAAGATGTGCCAGAGTTCACAAACATTTTTCATACCCTTCGCACACAGTTGGGTATCAAGAACTCTGAGCTGCATTTGGTACTCAAATACTGCGGCTGCCTACACAAATACATCCAGGAAGAGATGGAGTTCCTGAACATCTCCTCGCTTAGCAAGACGTACTGATACACTGTCAAAATCGAGCAAAAGCTCAAACAGAAGAAGCGAGAATTCAGATTTGCAAATCCGAAGACCAAAGGACAAAGCTAAGGCAGGGTGACCCAAGACAACCCGTCGAAGCCACAAGAAAATAACAACACCACGAAGTTGAAGAAGGACACGGGAAAGTGATGTGAGTTCCACAAGAGTCCCACTCATAACACAAGTGAGTGTCGAACCAAGAAATCGCTGGTGGCTGAGTTGAAGGCTTCAGAATCAGATGCATTTTCCGACCCTGAGTCAGGACTCGACAAGGGTAATGGTAAAGGTAAGCAGATCATTGATGTGGAGCCTAGTGCCTCTGTTGCCACTGCCAAGATCCAGAAGAATGAGCCCAAAGACCCAGAGGAGGGGGAGTGTTTTTTCCACTCACAGATGTGTGTGAAGGGTTTGCTACTGCAATTCATTATTGACAATGGTAACCAAAAGAACCCCATTTTAGTAGAGGTCGTGAAGTGGTTGGGCCTACCGACTACACCACACCCACAGCCGTATAGTATTGGGTGGCTTCACGAAGGATGAGATCTCAAAGTTCGCCAGTAGTGCCGCCTTCCCTGCAACATCAAGCCCTTCACAAACAAGGTATTGTGTGATGTTACACCTTTGGACGTTTGTGGTGTACTATTAGGCCAGCCATACTTGTGGAGGCAACATGCTGTGTATGAGCCAAGGCCTCGCGCTATCATTATTTCTCTGAAAAATTCATTATACAGGATACCAGAGGTAGCCCCACCTACCGCTACCTCTTTTATCACTGCCAAGAAAGGCAACAAGCTCATCTCCTAGACTAGGAAATTCATTTTCTGTCTGGTTTTCTCCCAAAGTAAGGGGAAGATCGTCACCACATCCATGACCCTCACGAAGGGTTCCTAGAGGGGTACCACACAAGTTTCAGGTGGGAAACAAAGTTTGGTTGCATATGCAGAAAGAATGCCTTACAAGAGCCCATCAGAAGCTCTGACCACTTCGACATGGTCCTTACAACATTACCAAGGCTATGGGAAACAATTACTTGGAGCACAACATTCCTCCATTCCTTCGCATGCACCGAGTGTTCAATGTAGACCATCATCGACCATGATTCCCACTATTACTTGACACATTAGAGATTGCAGAACAACTCAGCTAGGAACAAGTTCAGCAGATGGAGGAACTCAACGTAATGGGGACCATTGCTTCCTAAGGGGGGAGGAATTATCCAGGTGGATGTTGGTGGCCACCCACCTATCCCATTTGGACCCCCGCAATTGTCTCTTTCAGTTTTTTAGTTTCCATAATTGTAACACAATTTACTATTTTTAGTAGTTTTTCGGGTCCTAAACTTCCGGAGCTATTTTGAAGCCCTAAACGACGTTTTTGGGAAATCCAGGAGAAACATGGGTTCATGGACCAATTTTTATCTTCCCAAAGTTGTAGTGCTCAGATAGATCTTTCTAACGAGCTATTGTACATGTTGAACGAAGATCAGGTGCCAAAGTTACGACCTCGGGAAGTTGATGTACCAACTTACCCAAAACGAGGCCCACAATTTGGCGTTTCATCTTCTAGGATTAGGTTTTGGGATGTGAAGGGTTTTCCATTATTTCTAAACAATAAATAGGCCTTCGAGCCTCATTGTAACACAGTTCAGAGGCATGTAGCCGCCACATCTATTCTCATAGATAAGCTATCATTGCCCTAGCTGGTTTATTTCCATTTTTGTTTGTAAGCATATTTCAGTAATTTACATTAATGAAATGAAGTATTATTTCCACTGCATCTTTGTGTATATGGTTATCTTTGTATTTTGTTGCATTCCTTTTTAAATCCGGATCAAGTTGCCAATTTGTTTTGGAGAATTTGGTATCTACGGATAAAAACTAATTCCCTAGATAAGTAGCCATATCTAGAACAATAGTTTAAAGTTACGCTTTCCTCTCATCTCCCTTGTATCAATCCCATCGCTTCTTCCCATACTTAATATGCTTGAGAAGTACCTGTAAAGACAACAAAAAACAAAGAATCGATCAAAGCACAAGATCTATTGGATATAAGTGAAAGGAATCAGATACAATTCACACATATAATCATGATGAAACAATACAAACATATGGGAAAAAGATTCAAACACTTTATTAAATAGAAGAAGGAATTACAACCATTGGTGTTTGATTCAAAGCCATTCCTCCAACTTGAATCCCATCCACATCCCATCAAAAGTATGACAAACTTGTAGCATTACAATACTTGCTTCAAAGCCAAATCTCATAGCAACATTATCTCCTTACAATTCAACATAATCTAGCCCCTGATCACTTAGATGAGTGGTCAATTTATAGGAATATGAAGGAGGCTTTGTCATAAATGGTGGCATTGAATGGCCTTCCATACTTAGAATTAGTTCCATGGAAGAATGGATGAGAGGATAGGATGCACCTTAACTCATTCCTCATCCGTTTTCGAGCTCATAGGAGTTGATAAGTGAGGGAACCTTCTAGATGACTCCAAAAGATAAGAATATTCCCCAAACCCTATGTGAATTTTGCTCAATCTCGCCCAGCACAGGTGAAAGGAAGCCTTAGTGCTCTGTAAAGCACCCTAGCATGGACTTAACTGCTCTGCATCGCACCCTTACATGGGCCTACCTGCGCTGGTCCCTCTAGAGGCTATTTCTGGATGTCTTCAAGTCATGAAACTGTCTAGGAAGGAGGCATTCAAAGAGGTGACTTTTTTAGGGCATGTAACAAATGAAATTAGGGTTTGATGAGCCCTAAAACACTGATCTAGATGATGGGGTTGATGTGCCCAAATGGATCTATAACACCATCAAAAAATAATTACCAAAATAAATATTTAACTACATGTTTATCTACAAAATTTACACATTTAGAAGTGTCTGTTTGGGAAAAAATTTCAATTTGAGAGACAACAAAGTTTTCTAAGAAAGGTGAAGTATGAGCATTGAAATTCCGTAGAAAAGGCTCTACAGAATAATTTCCAATGATATTGTTTCTATATGCAATTGGTTCGTTTTATCCTTCTAATTCTGTCACTATGAACTTCTGATGTTTCTCGCGATCAACCCTTATTTGATTTGGTTTACCATTATAGGGAAGCCACAGGTGAGACCTGTCAGTTGCAAAATAACCATGAAGTTTTTCTGACTAGTCTCTACTAAGGATTAAACCATGGAACTCAGGAATGTCAGCTACAAGTATGTCAATGACTTGGCAAACTTTGGGGTTTGATGAAAGTCTGATGGTTACTTGATTAAGTTCCCCGACAACTTCGACTTGAGAGCGATCTAACTGAACTATTCGTACAACAGATTTATGAGGCTAAACATTCAACTTCTCACAAATTATTTTGGGCAATATGTTAGATGAAGCTTCATAATCAACCAGACAGTTGTGTAAGTTTTTGTTAAATATTTCAAAAGTAAGAAGAAAAGGCGGAGTGTGTGATTTTGATCTTCCTCCAATTAAAGTTATATCAGTTGGATCTATTTTATTCAAAGAAGCGCTAGGGGGTCTTCCCATTTCTTGGGCAGCTTGTGAGATTATGGTAGCATGAAGTGGTGTAGTAGGTACTACTTTAAGTTCTTTTAGAAGTAACTTCTGTTGATGTTTCAATTTGCTAAGCTCATGAAATGTGATGTTTTCCCTAGTTTTCTTCATATCACCGATAATATTATATTCCATTTCATCAAAAACTATCAAAGTTTTAGATGAAGGAGAAGGGTCCAATTGAGTAGGTGTTTTCTGAGTGGATTTTGGTACAGATTTCTTACCTATTTCTTTATCCCTATGGGGTGGCATTGAAGCCTTTTGTTTTGGATTTGTTTGTGACAATTCAATAGGATTTTTACTTCGGGTAGCGACAGGTAAGGCTTCTTGAGTTTTTTTCATGAAAAAGTATAAAATCCCACATCCACTGTAACTCTGCTACTTCCTCTTTGTCTGTTTGTTCTTCGCTAGGTGAAACTTTGTCCTCATCTGACTCGGAATTCGATATGTCATTTGGAGGCTTAGGATCAACATGATAATTCATTTTGAATGGTCTGAAAGGTTATTTTAGAGTTAGTCTCTGCTACCTATTTCTTAATATCAACCATTTCATTAGACATGGTTTTTAGGACTTTCTATAATCCTTCAAGATCAAAAGGATCTTTCGGTGGTTTCTTCTTAGAGTCGTCTCTGAAGTTTACTTTCTTATATTTCCGTTCTTCTAATGCATTTCTTTTTTCAACAGCTAGGATGCTTTTTTCTACAGTTATTGCCTTTTTCATATTTTTTGCCAAGGTTGGTTTGGCAGCTCTATAAAAAAAGATAGCTATGTTTGATGGTAGAGCAGAGATGTACCACTCATTTTGGACTTCATCGCTAGGCTTAGATGCCACTGGTATTTTATTCAATTGTTTATTGAAGCGAGAGTTGAAGTCTTTGATAGGTTCTCTTGGCTCAGCTTTCAAATTGGAGAGATAATTAATTAAGGTAGTTGTAGATCTATCATCTCCAAACTTTGTTAAAAATTTCTCTTGAAAAGCATCCCAACTGTTAATAGAACCTGATGGTAATGAAAAGTACCATGATCCTTCTGCTCCCTGCAAAGTATATGGGAATAGTCTTACAAATGCGCCTTCCTCCTCTACTTGATTCAAGTTAATGGACAACATAAAATTATTTATATGTTCCTTAGCCAATAGGCCATTATCATGATTGAATTTGGGCAACCATTTTTCTGGATGTGCTGGTAATTGATGTAAAGGAGCAACCATCCTAACACCCCTTGGGTTTGTCCATGGCCTTGGAGGATTTTGTGGGAGATTATGTGCCATTGCTGGTATGTGGGTAGGGGAAGGTGTTGCAGTAGGGTTTTGAAGGTGATTGGGTAGGGGAAGATATATCTCCTGTACCTGTGTGGATCACAATATGGAGTGGTGATATGGATGACTGATCTTGTGAGGGTATAGATGGGTTGGATGAATATGATGATAAAACCTCGGTGTGAGATTCAGATGGAGTCTTCTTAGCTTTCTTCCAGCTTGGAAGAGGAAATTTGAACAAAGGTATTTCGAACTTTTCGCTTTGTGCTCTATTTAATAGTATAGATGGAGTGAACTAAGAAGTAACACTATCCTGAGATATCTTAGATCCTTCTTGTGATAGTGAAATCCCTTGTAATTTGTGAATCAAAGATTGAACTTCAGGGGCTTCGTTAAGAGAAGAAATCTTTGGATTGATTGGGTTTTCAACAACGGGTTGTATAATATCTTGTGCAACTTCTCGCTTAGGGTTAGGGGATTTATAAGACTTTCCAAAAATTGGAGGAGAGGGTGAGGGGGTTTTACTCTTGGAATGGCCTGTTAATTTGGACTTACTTGCCATTCACAGTTCAAGCCCTCTTTCTAGCGCCAAAATTTTGAAGCGTCTAAAATCATTGCCTCAACATGGGGGAAAACCACCCGGTTCGAACCTTGATTGGCAGCTCCTCTTCCATTTGGAGTAGTGGCTCCGACTAGGGATAATAGGACTATTTTCCCAATCTGTTTAATGCTTGTGCTAAATGGGGTGATGTGTGATGTTTTAGAGTAACATTTAAGCTAACAGTAATCTAGTCTAAACTAATCAATCACAAATGCATTTAACCTCTAATTTCTAAAATCTATCTAAGCATAATATACCCGAGATAAACTTGATGTATGCGATCTACAATAATTTCTAAAAGCAATTGCTAATAAAGATAATTCAATTATGATTAGAAGTGAATCCGTTTTAACAATAATCATTTTGTATAAAAAGTTAGCCGAAACGATTGTGAGAAATATATTGCATAATGAATTATTCATATATTCAACATAAAATAAAGATCATCATCATATAGAAGTGCAATAATGATAATCGAAATTTAGACTTTCATACATAAATAATTCGAAAAAGAAATGATTGCTTAATACACAAGTAAAAAGGATTACGAGATAAAAGTAACATTTATAATATGTCCTACTCATGTGTTTCAACAATATTGATCTATCTTCAATCCATTCAACATAATCTAAGAGTACAAAAGTGCAATTTCAGTAGAAGATGCTAAGTTAGATAAAAATAAATCTTGTTCCATATATTTCACCAGAACTTCCTCAAAGTGACAAAAATGCATGTTTTGAAGAGAGTTTCTGATAAAATTCTGGACCCCTCTCTAAATGCATGAGAGGGGTTTAAATACTAAAACTATAAAGCTAAAAATAGATTATTACAAAAATAGTTGAGGAGGTTTAAATGACCTGCCTCAATTATGCAAAAATAAAATCAAAATTAAAGTAAACAAGGTGACTAACTATGTTGCATTTGATCCTTCAGATCACATATATCCACCATAGGCTTCAATTGTGTAGGCCAGTCGACTTCAACTTTCAACTGTCCATCGAATATGGTATCGGTCAGTGTTACTGCCATTTTCTCGACATAAGTGGTTAGGCATCGCAGGGTCACCCATTGGTTGTGAGGTTTGGCCAAATGTTGCCAATATGCCTCCCAGTCTAGCGTGGTCATTTTCCTTATCACTTCTGCTTTTTCCTCCGCTGCCTTTTTCCATTGTTGTTCGAGATTTTTCGCATCTAGAAGGAACCCTGGAATGGACTCTACAACTAGATTGGCACCATGCAAATTCTCATTAATATTTTCTATGATAATGTTTGTTGCTGCCGCCGCGTCTGCTATTGCCTTTTTTGCTTCTTTAATCCAAGAATCCTAGCTTGCAAACATAATTTCCTTATGTGATTCTTCTAGCTTGGGCAGGGCGGCTTTTCTCCCCTCCTCTATATTTTTCCAGGTGATGTGATCAGAGACCTTTTTAAATATCTCGTCATATTCAATTCACATTTCTATGACTTGACTTGTCAGTTTATCACTTGTTCGCAATAATATTTCTAGTGTGAAATCTTCTGGCACAGTAATTCTTTCTAATCTGTCAACTAGGAATTAAGTCTAAGTGCTTCGGTAATAAATTGATCAATCTTTGGATCATCTTTATGAAGATCAATTATTGCCTGCACCTGTGCTTCTTTCTTGGCTAAGATGATTCGATGTTCTATTTGAATCTGTTCAAATTCCTGTTGAAGCTTGGCCAATTCTATCTCTGCCTGCTCGTCGGATTTGACTTGTTGTAATTGTTGCTCGAGTGACGTTATTTTATTTTCCTTTTCTCTAAGCAACATTTTAAATTCTATTTCTTTGTCTATGGCCACTATAGCATAGGTGCCTACAAACCGCGAGAGTCTAGTTAAGTTGGCAGATGGATCGACAGGCGAGTCCTTCCATAGAACATCCATCAATTCATTTTTAGAGGTAGTAGCAGCTATATAGTCCAATTTTCTTTTATTTCTTTCCCTTTTCACTATAGCTTTATGCTGTGGGATATAAAATACATCCAGAGGGGGTTATTTCTTCAATCTTCAGAATTATCTCGAAGGTGGGGGTAACAAGGATATGCTCTACTTCTGGTTCTTTTGCAGTTTCTTCCACTATAATTTCTAGAGTTGTCTTCTGTTGTAGCTTTTGTAACTCTGGCACCTGTTCCTCTATATTGAGACTTTTATTAAAATTATCCCACTCTTCCTCTAAGTCAATAACCATGGGTTTTATTGGTTGTGCAGAGGTAGTAGGGATTTCAACCTGCTTGCTAGCTGAAGCTTCTTCAACTATCTTTTGTGTATATTGGGCCATATCCTCGATGCTCCTGCTTTTGCCATTCTGTGATGAATGTCATGATTCCTCAATAGATTTTTCTTGAGACTCTGCTCCAGAATTAGATTTGGAGTTTTCTTTGGAGTCACCTTCTATAGTCACACTGGGAGTAGGCTTCCTTATTGGTTCAATTAACAATTGGTCCAATGGGACCATTAGCAGCCTTCTTTCTCTGTAACTGTAAAACTTTTCCACATCTTCTTGGTCAAAAAGTAGTTGTTCCATATGTTTCACCTCTGCAAAGTGTTTTTTTGCTAAAAGATATCATCAAAAGCATCCTCCTCATTAGTGAATAATTTTATTTTCACCATAGTGGTGAAATTATTGATTGTGCCAAACAGGTCATACTGTCGTCCAGGGAATTTAGGTAATTGTAGAGATAGCATGTTCTCTGCTTCTTTGAACACGTGTCCCAGGTCATGTAGTGAAAACACTCTGCATTGTATAGGGAATGTAGGCCAAATGGTCTTCTTTGACTCTTTCAGTGTATGGCTAATTCTGCCTCCACTAGCTATCTGGTAGGCTATCTACCTAGCCATCAATTTATCTAGAACATAGTATGGGAGGATGTGTGGGGAGGTGATGCTCCCAAAAACTCTGATATATGTAAATGTTTCCTCCCCGAACCATTTGGCCACTGGCAGGATGTCAACTTCAGCTTCTTGGGAAAATATGGGGGTGTCTTGATTATAAAGCCGCTTGTAAATAGGGAGCATAACTCCATGGAAAATCTTGAGAAAATGTGGTTGAAAATTTGATTCCCACATGACCTTATGGTACACATTAATGGGAAGTGGATTTTGAATAGTCTATTTCCATCCCATAATGGGGAACTTTGAACTAAAACAAATAGCATCCATAACATAAGCACTCATAAAAAATGGAGGGTAAACCCTCGAAGCAATACTTCTTCTCCTTCTATACTCGATAATTGTTTTTGCTAAATTATCTGACAAGATTTGGGCTGAATTCATGATAGTTGTGTTAACGACTGCTTCTATTAACAAAAACCACTCCGAGGAGAACTTGGTACTATCAGGTCTGCTAAATAGTCAACATAACATAGGCGCAACAAAACTATAAGGGGGACAAATAGATGCAGTAGTGTACATACCATTTTTGTTTTCTTGATTTTCTCTTCATTATTCGACCAGGCGCGGGTGCAATCCTTTGGGTTTCTATTCTCTTTAGCAAAATTTTCTATGAATTGCCTGTTGTAGATGACCTGTGGCTTTGGTAGGTGGTGCATAAGCCGTAAATTGTCCAGGGTAAAAGATCCGATGACCCCTTGGCTTCTCATCCTGAATTCTCTGTCTGATATATTTTCTTCATCGATAACCCATTTTACCATGTCAGTATAATGAATTATCTTCGGCCGAGCAGCTATGCGGTGAAAAAATGAGCAAGCCATCTCTAACATGGAAGCATCTGAGGAATCTCGTTCATCAACTGTAACATTTGTTTATATAATCCTCGGCTGTTCCTCCTCCAGTATATTGTACATAGTCTCCCATGTAGAGGTTCCTCCCTCTCTGCTGCATGTGGTATTTATGAACAGGGGAGTCATCTCTGTCTTTTCAGAGGCTACAACCTTGCCTTTTTTCCCCATTTTTCTCAGCGTTCTGCTCTGCGGTTTTTTCCTGAAATGAAAAACAACAACTATTGGACACTCAAAGATGAACGTAAAAATGAAATAATGCAGATAACTTGTAAAGGTGGTAAAAGAAGCATTATTTGAACACATGTAACAAGATATCATATCAAGCTAAATGGATTGTCACATATAAATGTAGTTATTTCCCACTAATGCCCACTAATGATTCGTTATCCCTTAGATTTATTGCTCATAAACATTTGTGTCGAAAAATGGGATGAAAGCTTCTAGGGTGGTGAGCCATTATATGATAGCGATTGTGCGATTTACGAAGCAATATCGCAAGATCTGCCTTTTAGCATTCTTACCTCCTGCTGTGTGTCTACGAGGTGCGAGATGTGAGCCATCCATTTGTTGTTTCACATATGGTTAATCGCTAGGTTCATATTATGTAATAGACTTGACATAATCAAAATATTAGCTTTTAATACTCTAAGGTGTGGGTCCGGGTGTGAATTGTATTTCACAATATTGACTTGTGGTAAGTGCAAAGTGCTTGCTTGAATACCCGAAATGTGATGCAATAAAAGTCAAAGCGTCATTGCAGTTTCGCAACTCGCAAATCTTTCTATATCATATTTAAGAGAGAACTCTTTATGGGATGTGTTATGCGATGCGAGACTTAAGCCTAAAAAGCTTAAGGACTTTCGTTTTCATCGGATTTTATGATAATTTAGACCACAAAGCCCTTATTTTAAACGCTTTGCTTGATTTTGGAGGTTTTTTAGAAAGGTCCTTTAGTGGGTTTTAGACATGCTATATATAAAAAGGTAAGTCTTTAGTAGTTCCCAAAAAGGTTTTTGATTGTTATCTTTTCTTTATTCAAAAATAAAAGAAATGACTAAATGCTAAGTTTTGTTTTTTGAATGAAAATTTTAAAGGGTCCCCATTTAGTTAATTTAACGTTAACTACTATTATTAAAAAATGGGGGGTTGTTGAATACCACAACATAACTCTCAACTCAAACATAAGGTTCTTTTGGAATTGTGTGCCTCTCCTATAGAAGGGCACTCAAGATTTTTAAAAACTTACCATAGGGTCAAGAAGGAATTTTTTGGGGATGGCCTTAACTCTGATATTCAAAAGTTTGTGGCAGAGTGTTTGGTTTGCTAAAAAAAATAAAGTTGAGATAATTAAGACCATGGGTCTTTTACAACCATTAGCTATTCCATCTCAACATTAGGAGGATGTCTTAATCGATTTTATCACAAGTCTACCCAAGTCTGAAGGAAAGAGTGTCATCATGGTGGTAATTGATAGACTTACCAAGCATGCACACTTTTGTACACTATATCATCCTTTAAAAACTATTATAGTCGTTATTGCACTTATGGAAACAATTCAAAATCTACATAGAAACCCAAAGATTATTGTAAGTCACACAGATTCCATTTTCACTAGATTTTTTTAGACAAAATTATTTTCTTGTCTCGGTACTCAATTGGCTCATAGCTCATCTTATCATCCTTAATCTGATGGGAAAACTGAGATAGTGAACAAATTTTTGGAATGATATCTCCGTTGCTTTGTATCTGAAAACAAACACAATGGGTCAAGTGGTTACCTCTAGTAGAATGGTGGTATAACACTTCCTTCCATATCGCATAAAAAATGACCCCATTTATCGTGCTTTATGTATATCATCCACCGTCCATCACATCATCTCTAAGAGACGATTCTAAGGTTCAGGCAATGGAAGACCACATTGAGTATCAACAACAGGTTCTCCAACTCTTAAAGGATAAAATCACTCTAGCGCAAAATCGAATGAAACAACAAACAAATCAACATCGTAGTGAAAGAGTTTTGATGTAGGAAATTGGGTATTTTACAGCTACAATATTACAAACGAATGTCCCTCAAGCAAGCTAAGAAGGATAATAAATTATCACCCAAGTACTATGGCCCTTATAAGGTGTTGAAAATGATTGGTACCATGGCATAGAAATTGGAGTTCTCTGCATCTTCGTGAGTACACCCAATTTTCCATGCTTCATGCTTAAAGAATGTTATGGGTGACAAGCTCCTAGTTCAAACTATATTGCCAGAATTTGACGAGGAAGGAAAAATCATATTGGAGCCTTATGCAATCAAGGAAATAAGAAGCCATTAGCTACAAAGTCGATCAATTTCAGAATATCTCATTAAGTGGAAGAACTTACCTACTAAAGATTCCACATGGCAGGATGAGTATTTTATATAGAAGCATCCAAAACTACTCAAGAATTGAACACTTTTTTGAAGGAGAGGGGCATGTTAGGTCCCTATAATACTAGTGTAACCCCTACAATTTTATTATTGTGCCCCACAGAAGCCCATTATTGTTATTATTGTGCGCTTACATTATTATTTTTATGTAGGCCCTAATTATATTTTGACCCTTTAGACTCCTAATATACCAAGGAGGTCTTGTCATTTGGATCATCCAAGGATTGTTCATTTATGTGATGTAAAAGGAGGTTTCCCCCTCGAAGTGGCTTATCATAAAGTTGCTGATCTATGTTTTTTTTTTTTTTGTTCTGTGTTATTTTGACCTAGGTACATAACATTATAGCTACATTTCAATTTTAAAAACTTGTCCCAATACCCCACTATATTTGAGTATGGCTCATAGAAATTCAAAATAGAGATTATTTCCCCATATCCATGGATAAGATGGAGACTCCTAAGCTTAAAGGAAAAATCCAAGAATTAGTTAGGGTGAAGGAGCACCTTTTCAAACTCGTAATATTCCCACTAGATCTCTCAATAATAAATGTGAAATCCCACTTGCTCGAAATTTCATAAAGTTCTTGAATGGTTTTTCCTCCTTTTGTCATAATTTTCTAAAGTAGGATAATAGAGTGTTTTGGGACTCTATTAACTTGTTGTCACTGCTACAACACCCTCCAAAATTTTGGCCTGCATTCAAATTTTGGAGCCTACTTTGACATTGCATGTTGTCATTTCTAGTAATAAGAGTCATTGTATGTATATTCTCTAATTTTTCTAGTCCCTTCTGGAAGAAAACTCGAGTATCATCTTTTGGCATGGGAAGCATCTCACATTGCAAAATTAGTGTTCTAGTCTATCTCAAGAGGAAAATTTGATGTCTATGGGTCATATTTGTAGAAATTATGGTGTAGAATTGTAACTTCTCATGAAATTTTAATCTAAATCACAAGACACAATCCTAATCTATTGCTCCGCGGAATTCAATTCATAATTTAGAACATCAATCACAACCATGCAATAAGAAACAACATACATGCACAATATTTTTCTAGGGTAAAGCAATATGCTAGAAACCCCTTATGCACGTTTGCATTAATCTGATGAATAGAGATGTATTGTTGGGCGTGGGATCCCCCCAAGGCAAGTTTTGGGGCTTAAAGCCCCAAGTTTTGACTAAGTCTATTGTAAAGACACCACAATTTGTGGGTGCAGAGCGTGAAGTTTTAATAGAGTCATAAGGTTGTCCGCCCTTACTTTTGTAAATGTTGTGTCGGTTTGAGAGATCTACCCATGGTCCGCAGACCATGAGATTGTATAAATAGAGCGAGGCTCTAAGTGTAAGGAGACATCATCAAAGGAGAGAAAGAAATAGAGGAAGCATTGAGTCAAAGTAAAGAGTTGTGTCTTTGGGTCATAGAGTAGGAAAAGGCTCTGCAGATGAGTGCATAGAGGCCTAGTAGTCCGCAGATGAGTGCGCAGACCCCTGCAGCTAAGTGCATAGGGCAAGTTGAGTCTGTAATCGTTGGAAGCATTAATAAAAAGAAGTTTTACCATATTTCTGTGTATCTTTTCCTGTTTTATGCATTGAAGTATGTTGGGTATGAATTGCAAGTTACTGTTTATTTGTTGCGCGAACTTATTTGAATGTGCTAAATAAGTAAATATGATATAAGGTATCTGTTTTTGCGAAGATAACTAATTGTTATAAGAAGATAAGTAAGGTCCATGACATGACTTGGGGAGATAGTGCAGATCGCTGCTCCAGCAACGCGAAAGCCCCCCAACCCTTGATTAGGGTTGCGCAAAGACAAATATAACAAGGGCGCAAAGGTCTCGCAAGCCAGGGAAGTGTGCGAAGTAACCTGCGTGAAGGTATTCACACTTAGACTAAATCAACCCCTTAGACATCTCAAGGGTGTGGAAACCTGGTTCTAGCATCCCCCCATATTGCTTCAGGTGAGACCTCAGTGCACGCTCTGCAAACTGTTGCCAAAAGGGCCAGTAGTATAGAGATTTTTTTGGCTAATTGATGAGCCCCAAAAATGGGTAACTTATTGGGCTCATTTTTCCTATTATTCTCGATTAATCCACCATTATTCATAGTTCTATGCATGCTATTGAATATATTTATGTTAATTGAATGAATGAGAATAGTCACTTGACCACAAAGTCTAATACATGCTTATTACAGATTCTTTGACATCTTTTGGACCAAGGTCAAGCATTTATGAGCAAGTTTACAGTCAAATACGAAGGAACAAGGCTGAGGATTTGTAGGAAGGGTGTCTCCAGCACTAAATGACCCCTTCCTCAAGTTCTCCACCATCAGCTTGGAGTTCAACAACCCACCAAATATGATTTCAAGGGGCAGCCGAGCAGATTTTGTGAAGTGGATGATTAACTGTAGTTTTGAGCAGCCAAGCTCCTAAAATTAAGGAGGGTTGTTGGGAGTCCTCGTGGTGCATAAGTGGAAGGCTTCAAGCCTTGGTAGTTTAGATATTGAACAATTGTTTTTCGCACTTAGTGCAGCTCTACATTTCAGGTCATTTTCGAGCTCTTGCTGTAAACAATTTTGTGACATGATTATTTTTTGAGTAATGGAGATAAATTTCACTTTGCACCAGCTTTGAGCTTTCTTCGGAGGCTGTAGCTCTTGGGGTTGGGCAGAAACCAAGTGCCAATACCTCCTTTGTGTACTTTTATGTGTTTTCCTTGCATTCATAAAATAATTTATGTTAATTAGGTTAAGATCTTGCTTTGTTACTTAGGTTGTTTTTGATGATTAAAATAGTTTTTCATGCTTCAAGTTGATTTGACAGTTTGGTGACAGAAAAGATCTGCAAAAAGGCCATCAAGCAATCCTTGATCTCATCTCTCCCTCCTTGGGACCATGAGCTGAGACCAGGGTATACTTGCTACCACAAAAACATTGTTTTTGCCTTTCCATGCAATTGCTAGTGTTAGATTTTTAGTTGGAAAAGTTGATACCAATTGTACTTGCATGTTTAGATTTGTTCTTGCTTAGTTTTCATAGTTATCTTGCATGATTTCCTGGCTATAAACTTCAGTTCATCATGTTTCTGGTTTTTAGATCAGATTAGGTCAGAATAGATAGATCTTTGGTTTTCCTAGTCTTTGTTCGATCAGTTTTGGAAAATAGTGTGCAAAACACCTGTAATACATCCCTGCCTATCCTGTTAAGATTGCAACAAGATGATGGAGCTTAGTGAAAAGAGTCGCCTTCACTAAGTGGGCCCGCAGGCAAATTATGGCACAAAGTCTATTTTTAGATTATGTCTATTTTTAGACATATGGATCATGTCTATGAGTTGCAGGATGTTGTTTATGGATGATTGGTAAAGTTGGAAAAAATAGATGGAATTCTATTTTTAGACAACAGCGGTGACACTATCAAGTCTAATTATAGAGCGGTCAAATATTATTAGCTTATAATAATATTTAGACTATAAACTTTATCTTATTCTCTTGGAGCACTTCAGTTTGAGCTACAGATGTGGCACATGCAGCTGTCAGAAGGAAATACATTTTATTTGTGGGTCAATTGAGTTGTTGCATGCATGAATTCAGTTAGAACTCAATCAGTTGAGTTTGGTGGAGTTGATTGTGGAGTTGATGGAGATGTGTTCAGTTTGACTTGGTTAAACTAGTTGTAATTAGTCTAACTGCAAATAGACTAATGATGAGTTGTTAAACTAATTATTAACTCATAATGCAACTAAATAATACATCAGTTAGCTCAGTTGCATGTCAGTGCATGTTCAATTCAGCAGGGACAGGTGTTAGAGGAGCAGATTGCTATCAGTTGTGATTATAGTTGTGCATGAGGATTTGCACAATCAATGGGATTGAATTATGCCAATGAGAATTGGCCAATACCAAGTGATTATAGCCTCTGCTCACGTGATTCCCAGTGTGAGTGATTATTTTGAGGTAAATACGAGTTTGGTTCAACCATTCTCATGCATTCTTGAGCAGGTATTGAGCAGTGGAGGCAGGCAAGCAGTGGAATAGATTTGGAGATCAGATCTGAGTTGTATTG
>APFE030134455.1:51657-63784 GCA_000404065.3 Pinus taeda
TAAGTGGGCCCGCAGGCAAATTATGGCGCAAAGTCTATTTTTAGAATATGTCTATTTTTAGACATATGGATCATGTCTATGAGTTGCAGGATGCTGTTTATGGATGATTGGTCAAGTTGGCAAAAAATATATGGACTTCTATTTTTATACAACAGCAATGACACTGTCAAGTCTAATTATAGAGCAGTCAAATATTATTAGCTTATAATAATATTTAGTCAAATATTATTAGCTTATAATAATATTTAGACTATAAACTTTATATTATTCTCTTGGAGAACTTCAGTTTGAGCTACAGATGTGGCACATGCAGCTTTCAGAAGGAAATAGGTTTTCTTTGTGGGTCAGTTGAGTTGTTGCATGCATGACTTCAGTTAGAACTCAATCAGTTGAGTTTGGTGGAGTTGATTGTGGAGTTGATGGAGTTGTGTTCAGTTTGACTTGGTTAAACTAGTTGTAATTAGTCAAACTGCAAATAGACTAATGATGAGTTGTTAAACTAACTATTAACTCATAATGCAACTAAAGAATACATCAGTTAACTCAGTTTCATGTCAGTGCATGTTCAGTTCAACAGGGACAGGTGTTAGAGGATCAGATTGCTATCAGTGGTGACTATAGTTGTGCATGAGGATTTGCACAATCAATGGGATTGAGTTATGCCAATGAGAATTGGCCAATACCAAGTGATTATAGCCTCTGCTCACGTGATTCCCAGTGTGAGTGATTCTTTTGAGGTAAATACGAGTTTGGTTCAACCATTCTCATCCTTTCTTGAGAAAGTATTGAGCAGTGGAGGCAGGAAAGCAGCAGAGGAGATTTGGAGATCAGATCTGAGCTGTATTGTGTGTAACAGGTGGAGATAGTGTTGGATACTTGTGAGAAGTATTGACTATTGTAATGTTACATGTTCTCAATCATTAATATACAGATAGTGTGGGGTTTTAAGCTGTAAGCTTTCCCCGGGTTACATACTGTGTTAATGTGTGCATGCTCTTGATGTTTTATTGTTATTGATGCTGCTATATTGATGATCAACGTAGAGGAACTTACGTATTGTGTATGTATTCCGCAATAGTACATGATTAGGATAATCTCCATTGAATATGTGTTTATTATTCAACATTTCTACATTTTGATCAGCAGATTAGCCTCTACATCTACTGCACTGTTTTTCATCTCTTCAAGTGTTTCTAGGTTCCTTTCCCTCAGCTGAAAATCCATTTCTGGATCAAAGTTTTTCGGGTAGTGTAAGAGAGCAGATCCAGGAGGAGGTCTTATATTAAAAGGCATCGAAAAATAGACTTGGTTAAACCTGGCAGAAAATTGTTGTACTGTCTCCCCTGGCTATCTTTTCAGTTGGTTATACTCTTCTAGAATCAAGAAAGGGTTCTGTCTGATCACCCACTTGTCGAGGAAAACTTTGAAGAACTGCTGGAATTTTGAGATGCTCACATCAGGCAGGGTTTTGAACCAACTCTTGACTTTGCCTTGCAAAGAAAGAGAAAAAAGCCTAATACTGACATCCTCTTCATCAACTTCAAAAAGGTCAAGAAAAGACTCAAAATTCAGTACATGTCTCGCAGCAGTGATGTTGTCGCATTCACTATCAAATCTTGGTAGATATAGGTAATGATTTTTAGGGAAAGCATGCAATATAGGAGGTAAAATCTGAGGCTTGTATCTATCTAGAACTTTACAAGGTATATGAGTATATACAAAAGCTGTAGAATCAGTCTTGGTCTCTTGAGGCTTAGCAGTTTGGAGACGGTCATCATATGATTCGAAAGAAGGGTCTTGATCAAGATCAAAGACCTGCGAATATTTTGTATTCGCCATCTTCAAAGGGAAAGAATCAAATGAAGGTCTAGTATCTTTTCTCGAATATAATATACTTTTTAAAGCCTTCTTGACATTCTCGGGAAAAGAGAAGAAATAGTTTATAACAAAGAACATAATGTATTGGATGAAATTCCAACTTGAATACTTGATCTTTCTATATTGTCCTTTCATGTTTCTGCTGGTTAGGTTCATCCTCCAAAGGAGTCCTTGGATCTGATCTCGAAACTGATTTAGAGTCGCCAACTGAATGATTTCAGCCTTCCGGTGTCTGATCGTTGTCCACCATCAAAAATCAGATCTAAACTTGATGCATTTTGTTGAGGAACATAAAAATATGTTTCCCAGTATGGTCGCCACTATGTTATCACCTGGATTGACCTCGGGCTGAAGGGAGGCAAGCCAGGGTAACCACAAACCAAGCTTAGCCAAGTAGCTAGCCCTACTAAGCCAGGAGAGGGCTCTCTCCGTAAGGATCTCAGTCAAGATGACTGGATCAAGTAAAGGATTTTAGGCTAGGTATAGTAGCATGAAATTTTTGATTGGATTTTGTAGAGTTTTTTCCGAATTAGCAGGAGCTAGGCAGTTTAGGTCTGGGAAATTAGGTCAGAAATGGAGGGTGTTCTATGGGGCAAGGTAGGCATAGGATTTAGCACTCTAGGGCTTGATGAGGTGAGATGTTTAAGACTGGTGAGAAGATAAGAGGGCATGTGACAATCATGGATCCTTCCTGGATTGTAAAAAACATGAAATGGTGAATGGTTTCCCAAGGCAAAGCACTGATACAATGGATTCTACTTATCAAACTTGAAAACATTAAACTAGAAGCAATGAAATGATTGATGGCATACATAAAACATATAAACATATAATCATGGAAGAATAAACTGTACTAAAACTCCATACCACAGGGATCCCATAAAAATAGCTGCAATTCTTATTAATTTCCTGTCAAACTGCTTACAAAGGTGTACAATCAATCTCTGAGCATCCACAATGAGTCCAACCCTTTACAATGAGAAAGAAGAAGAATATATAGACATGATTTCAACCTCCTCCCATCCTCAAGGGTCAAATTCCTAAGATGAGGAGCTAATCTAACTAATATTGAACAAGAAACAGGAATATAGGCATCATCAACAACTTGCCTCTAAAAGTGAAAAACTGATTCATTTGACCTCAAACTAACTTCTAAAGCAATGAATGTACTCTATCGCTATTTATCTATCATAATTACATGCCAAGTCATCATTTACAATAGTAAATCATCCACCATGAGAGAGAATCCATGATTACAATACAAAAACTGAAAAAATAACAACCCTAAGCAAAACTGCCAAAAGCACAACGCCATGTTTAGGTCCCTTTTGGAGGCCTTCCTGGCATCCAAATTGAGCCCATGATATCTCATTGGAAAGGTATTCAAGTATACTTTCCCAAACACCTAGAATTTTGGAATGTGAAGCTCATTGGACCCCTCAAAACTTGATTCTCCCAAGGTTGCTTCTGTGTGTCCAAAAAGTGGCAAAAAGGTCATTTTTAGGGTGTTTTTTGACCTTTTGGTGGACAAGTTCTGCCCCAAAAACTTTGAAACTTGCTAGGGTGCATGTACGCATCACTCTAAATCCAAAAATGCAAACCATTCCTTCATTAGGTGTCCCTAGGAAAAGCGCAACACCGGTGGCGCTACGCTTTTAGGCAATTTTCCTGTGTATTGAAATCCAAAATTTGCAAATGACAAAATTTGCTCAAAAATTGCCCAAAATTGGTGGAAGCACCATCATCATGTGCTCTAATGAGCCAAGGAAGATTTAGCTAGAATCATAAGTCTATCCTCCTCTTTCTTTCCTTTCAAGGCCCGCCTTAGCCTAGTTTTCATTCTCTTGACCCTCATATTGCAAATCTTGTTTTGAGTCCTATAATGATAGGCCATGTGTAGTAGCTTCTCAAAGTGCAGGTTGACTCTTTCAAGCTAAGTCTCCCTATCATCTTCAATCTCGTGCTCAATAGGAGTTAAAGTGACTTGTGCTTATTTGCCACTTTGTCGTTTTAACTTGAGCATTTCTAGCTCCATGAGGACTTGTTTGTCACTCAATTGTTTGTTTTCTTGCTCCAAATATGTGATGACATATTTTTCCCTCTCCATATTGTCTGCCAAAGCTTGTACCTGAGCTTCCCTTTCTTGTATGATGATATCTTTACATTGCATAGGGAAAACAGGCTGGTTTTGAATATCAATGACTTGTAGAGCTTTATTATTATTAGGGTTGGGGTTCAGTTGCACACGCAGCTGGGGTGTCATTGTCTGGTTATTCGATGGAGCATTTGATGGTAGGGAGAGAAATTGTTGATACTGGGGAAATTGGTTTGGAAATGGGATTTGCTGAGCTGTCCAGTTTGGGTTCCATTGATTAAAATAAGATTGTTGTAGAGCCCAGGGATTCCATATTATAGGATCGACAAAGGGAGGGTTTGGTTGCTGCATGGGTGGGAAGTTCACTTGGTTGAAGGGTGGGTATTGCATTTGATTCAAGGTTGGGTAATTTGCTTGAAAAGGAGGATGATTATTCCAACGATTAAATGGCATATTAGAATTTGTACCTTGTCCTCGTGGTTGCCATTGCCTCCTCTATGTCAGCAAGTAAACTGCTTCAGCTTCTTCTTCAGTTGGTTGCAGTGCTGATTTTATACCTGGTAAAGAAGGGCATTGTTGAGTCTCATGGTCCTTCTCACAAATAGTGCAAATTGGTGCCTTGTCTAGTGGGAATTCCATTAGTGAGTGTTTTTCTTTGCATTTAGAGCAGAAAATAGCCAAAGCAGCTTCTGCCTCTGCCTGCTTGTTTTTAACCTGCAAGGTATCAATTTGTGAAGCAAAAGAGCTTAACATTTCAATTTTAAATTCTTCAAGTAAGTTACCTATTTCAGCCCGTGTTGCTCCTCCACTAGCTGATTTCTAGACTCTTGAGTATGTACTATCTCTGCTTTTTGGTCTTTTTGTTGCTCCTCTTGAACATCTCTTACAGAGGTTGACAATATCGTCATACGATTCCTTAGATATATCCCCTTTTCCAAGCATATTCAACATATCTAAGCAGTCATCTCGTACCCCTTTTAACATTATTGACTTGAGAATATCCTTACTCATATTCGGATGATCAGATCGTTGCAAATTATATTGTAATCTTTCCACAAAATCCTCTAGGTTTTCGTCCTCCTTTTGAACCATCTTAAATAACTCCTCCTTCCTTTCTCTTGTTCGGTAATAGTCCTGGTATTTGGCCAAGAATTTTTCTTTCATTTTATCCCATGTTGTGATCACATGTCTTCCCAGGCTCATGAACCACCTTAGTGCATTTCCTTTTAATGTTGCTGGAAATAACTTTAACTTTTGAGAATTAGTAACATAATCATAACTCCTACATAATATATCAAACTCGAACAGAAATTCATCAGGTTCGTCAGATGATAAACCATGGAAATTAGGTAGGGCTGAGAGTGGGATGTTCTTCATAGGAGTTGCCCCTCTAGGAAGATCTCCAATAGGGTATTCCAAGGTGGAAAGGGAATTTTCTCCCCCTCCTTTTCTTCGTCCCCCACCAGCAGGTCCCTCATTGTTCCCGTCCATTGGTTGTTCCCTTGTTTCACTTGCTCCGTCTTCAGCACTTTCTGTAGGGCTTTCAATGTCCTGAACTGGTTCCTCAACTTCAATATCTTCTATCGGTTCTTCGATATCTTCCACTGACTCCTCGATTTGTTCTACTGTCTCTTCGGCCCTTTCTGGTCCCAATACTCCCTCCGTTTCGTAATCCGTCTCGAGAGGGTGCCAAGTTTGTCGCCTCCAAGAGCTTATCTTCTGAGATGTGTCAGCTTTTGAAATAATGTCATCAATGAAAGTTTTCCTTCCTCCTCTGCCTTGGCCCCTGCCGCATGTAGGGTTAGTTTTCCTGCGTCCTTTCATGCATCCTGTATATCTAAAAGAAAATCATTAATGCTCTTAAAATCTTCGGTCGCCTTCCCCGGCAACGACGCCAAAATGTTAGTCACTTTAATTGCTTACTAATTAAACAGTCGAGTGTCACATAAATTGTCAACCCGGGAAAGTCCGATTATTTCAAAGGCAACTACGTACTGTATGTACTCAATTTTAATAGCACTAAAAGTTGTAGTATAAATAAATCACACCCTGTTAAATCTTTACTCTGTGTTACATCAACTATACTCTATTGCAGATATCTAATAAGAGATGGATATTTAATCAGAAAGAACAAATCTGCAAAAGAAAACAATGGTTGTTCTGTAACAAAGGATCAGGACCCTATCCCCATAGTAGGAACATTCAGCACCTGCCTCTGTTATCCAGTTCACCAATTCACTCTGTAAATCCTAATCACCGGTGAGGCACTCATGAAATAACATCAATTGATTAAAAGAGAAACAGAGTTTCAGCAAAAGTAAAATATCATCCAGAAACAGTACTTGTTAACAAGGTATGAACAGAAATCGCACTTAACACACAACAGAAAGAGAATGGGTGAATCTTGTGATGAAGGTGGGCCCTGTCCTTCTCACAAGATTCCCCAGGAAACGGAAACTAAGATGAGATACTCAGAACAAAACTCTATTCATTCATCAATATACCATATTACAGAAAAGATTCAGTCTCGTTCCTTCACTACAATCCGTGTGTTACAGCTTGTTCATCCCTCTTCTAATGTAGATGTCTCCTCTTTATAGAGGAGACATCTATTACAAAAGATTTTCATTATAGATTCTAGTTCAACCCTTTATACAAAAATAGGGAAATCAGTTTCCCGTCAACAGAAATCTGTTACAGTAATTTAGATTATGAACGTTACAACCAATGTAACAACTTCCTCAGTGATCGATCAGGTTCCTTTGTTGTTCTCAAATCTGGTACGCAAATCTCAACTGTCTCCTTGAGATTTGCATGCCATTCTTGTTGTTTCAGCTTCGATATTCGCGTGTTGTTCCTGCTGTTTCAGCAACTACAAAAGATAGTCCTGCCAACTTTAGGCAGTTTCAACAATGCGGTCTGCACATCATCCTTTAATTGTTCAGCAACTCAGTCAACTTCAAAGATCAATTATAAAGATAGCATGATTATGTGTTAAATAATTAAACATATAGCAATGAGAAGAGTCACTGTATACCTTTAGAATGATTGAGTCAAAACACTAGCAAGGACTTTCAAATATGGGTTGAAAAGGGTAATATTATGACAAAATATAAGGTCAAAGAGAGACAATATGGGGTCCTAACAGTCATAACATGGAGAAGTAAAAAGAAAAGCATTGTGTCTTTATCTTCAGCTAAAGCCGAGTACAAAGCAGTATGCGTAGCGACATGTGGAGCTATCTAGTTGAGGAGGCTTCTCCATGATGTAGGAGAAGAGCAGAAAGAAGCGACCATCATCAATTGTGACAACGAGACTTCCATTAAGTTGGAGAACAATCCAATGTTTCATAAGAACAAGAAACACTAGATGCTCAGTTTCACTTTGTTGGAGAAAAAGTCCAGTCAAAAGAAATTTTTATTGAATACTGTAAAACATGTGACAATATGGCTGATATTTTTACAAAACCTCTTGGGAAAGTGATGTTTGAATTGTCTAGGGGGATGTTGGGACTTGAAGATAATCCTTTCTCCATTAAGGGGGAGAGTTGAAAAATAATTAATATTATATTATATTAATGGAGAAATCATTACGTGGTTGTAACCTAACTCCTTAAGTTAAGATTAGTTCCTAGGTTGTAGGAGTTTGTTCTCACCTCCCTATTCTTTTGAAATGTATTTATTGACTCATCTTTGATTAATTGAATATGAGAGTGTACGCTCTAGTTTGTGGTGCAGCTTGCTCAGGTGTGAGCTGCTAATTAATTCAATTCATGTTTTTCTTTCAAGTTTTCTAATAGTTATGCTAACTTAGAATAGTAATATACAATTGCAGCAACAACTTATTTATCCTAAATTGAGTAAAATTTAAATGGGAGCTTGGGTCATTTAACTGTTACCATTAATGGCAATTTTTGGAGATTTTCATGTCTTTTACATGTGTGTTGTTCAACAGCAATGTAAGTTAATTGAATTTCGTAGCCATCGTCTTAGACAAAATTAATTGACATAAAGAGTTTTATGTAATCATATATCGAGAATAATACATGCATGTTCAATTCTACTATGTTTAGAGTAAAACTGGATACGCGTGTGCATCTTTTTAAGGATGAAAACATGAAACATGATAATAATTTCACCGGTCAGTGAAGGACAGTGAGACTTTTAAAGGCCTTTGCGTTCATCTGCACTCTTGGGGTTGCAATGCACGTGTTACTATAAATATCATTAAATATTTATTTTAACACGGACTATTGCTTCGTCGTGCCTCGTGAATACATTTTTGAATTATGACTTAGTTGATATTACGTTCCATTAGTCTGAAGACATGCTTACTAAGAGTTGAAAATAATTAATGGGTTCAACTATTCTTTAATGGGTTCAACTATTCTCCTAGAGCGCAAATGAATATCATTACATTGCATAGGGAAAACAGGCTGGTTTTGAATATCAATGACCTGCAGAGCTTTATTATTATTAGGGTTAGGGTTCAGTTGCACAGGCAACTGGGGTGTCATTGTATGGTTATTCGATGGAGCATTTGATGGTAGGGAGAGAAATTGCTGATACTGGGGAAATTGGTTTGGAAATGGGATTTGCTGAGCTGTCCAGTTTGGCTTCCATTGATTAAAATAAGATTGCTGTAGAGCCCAGGGATTCCATATTGTAGGATCGACAAAAGGAGGGTTTGGTTGCTGCATGGGTGGGAAGTTCATTTGGTTGAAGGGTGGGTAATGAGTACGATGATCAGATTTGGCCAACAATTGTAAATTTCTTTTACAACCCCACTTCTTTCCTCCCTATGTGGCTTTCTTGAACCTTCCAATGAATTTTCTTCCAACCCCAAGGACCCGAATCCCAAATTAGATTTGGATGCTACATGTTTATGCTTTAGATATGCTTGACCTAATAAGAAAAATTGATGCTCCAAGAGGATGAATGGATCTTTACCTTTCCAGAATTTCATAATTTTTGGTAAGTTGAATGCGCCCAAGTCCTTGTCCTCCACCTGGTCTAGTAGAGTTGCAACCCCCTTAGGAATTATGTGGAGCACAATGAGGGGAAAAGGTGGTTGAGTGAAGGAATTAGGAGGTGATAGATTAGAAGGAGAAGGGTTTACAATCAGTTGAGAACTGTGGTTCCACTACATACAAGGAAGGTCCCCTGGGCTCTTTTATTTCAACATTCATCGGTTGATATGGAGTGGAGTTATTAGAGGTGTTTAATGTTACAAGAGGATTGAATTGAATCTCTTTCACTACCTTCTTCTCTGTTGCATTCTAACATGGAGGGGGCTTCTTAGGGTTATGACAAATCCTCTTAACCACTTTAAACCCATCATTGAATTGAGATGGTGTTGATTCTAAGGATTCAATCTACTTCACTAATGGGAAGTCACGGTATAAATTATCCTACTTGTGACACCTCATACACTTGAATGGAATGTGTCCATAGTCAAACGCCTTCTTCTGCAACTCATCCTCGAAATAGATGTTAATTGATTTTGAAACAAGCTTAGATATATTCATGTACATGCATATGAGAGCATATGAAATATATCGTGCCTTCTTTGTTGCCTCTAACACTTTGAAAAAATGTCCTATGGCATTATCTATTCCAACCAATGTCTCATCTTCCTATAACTATCTTGGTAATGAATACATTTAGATCCATAGCAGAGTTTCCGTGCAATATTCCTTGATGGAACAAACCATTCAGTCCAAAATTTGAGATAAAGCCTAGTAGAATTAAAGAAGTATGGTCCATTCTCATACACTTTGTCCCTATCTTCTAAGCTAGCAAAAATTATGGTGAAGAAACCCTTGGCACCAAGCTCCAACATGATGTGACCCTTCTTCTTCCATTTCTTTTGGATGCATTGGGTTAGGGAGTTTTCAGATGGCCAAATGACCAAAAATTTTCCTATGAGGGCATGATCAAACTCGTGTTGTATATATTCTCCAATGTGAGTAGACCGGAATTCGAATTTAGGATCTATTGCTGCCATGGGGAAACAACTTCCTAGCCTTCATTTCTTAGCATGCCTGGAAAAATGTTGCAAGTTTTGTTGATCATTATTTATAACTAACCCAAAGAAATTCAAATTTGTAGTATTCTGCTGCTTAGGATTTTTTCCATCCACTACAATCTGGATGTAGGAGGGAATATGCTCCCTCTAGTGCCATGCGTCATAGGAAGAGAAAATTGTCATGGCACGAGGGTTTGCAAATTTTTTTAGCTAGGGTTTTGTAGAGTATTATCACTTTGATAACACATATACACATGTGCTTTTGGAATTTTTCTTGGTGATATGGATAAAATTGATTATATTAAATTGTTAATAAGTATCATTGTGCATACTTGAAATATGTGGCTTGACATGTAGCACCTACAACATCTCCTCAGGTATTGGCACAAAGCCCAATGAAATATGAGAATATTTCTTCATGTTCTCCCTCACTTGTTTAGCATGCCAATCTTGTTATTTTTTGATGGTTGGGTAGCATTAGACAAGTGTTCTAGTCTCAACTTTGGTTAGAGAGGCTAAAAAACACTAGAACTCTAGCACCTAGAAACGTTTCAGGATAAGACACCTAGAGATGCCTCAATTAAGTTAATTAGTCAGTCATTAATTTTTTCTAAGTCTAACTTAGGAAAAATGATTAATTAATGGGAATAAATTGAGAAAGGTGAGATTTCTCTAAAACCTCACATGGATGGACTCAAAGATTTAATCTTGGTCATTGGTGAGCCAACGAGAAATTATAAGAGGAGGGCGATTGGGTTGGAGCGAAATATACAGGGAATGCAAGTTTAGTTTTACAGAGAGTAGCATTCAACTAGAAGAATTTAATATAGAAGGAAGTAGGCGCAAGAGGGATATCAATAGTAGATTTATGGAGGAGGATTCCAGATCTTGAAGAGTCAATTAAGAGAGGGATGAATTTTCCTTAGGAAGTTGTGCAAGGACTTTAGAGGAGAGTTCGATTTAGCCAAAGGAGGAGTCAATTTAGCCAGAGGCTAGTATAAATTCCAGGAGGCCAAGCGAGTGACTTCCAGGGTAAAAAATAAACAAAGCTGCAAGATTCACAATGTTCTGGACGCAACGCGAATTAGGCCATGCGGAGGCTCACGACCATTTCGTGTAGCCCAAATCAACTAGATTTCGTAGTAGAATCAATTGTGGTATTGAGGTATTGGCCTCATAGATATTTTGCCAGTATTTCTCTCAGATTAGATTGCTAGAGTAAGCATCCAAATTGTACTCAAAATTTCTGCTGCTACATAATAATAAAAGCCTCATTTGCTATAATGGTTTTCCTGCATCGGTTTTTTTCGGGGACATTTGTCAAAAAATAACTGTCATATTTTTATGTGTGTGTTCTATATTTCTCAGATTATAGAATTTTAATTTCGCAGCATTTTTATTGTGAAGAAATTGTAGTGTGATTAGTTCATTATTTTTTTGTAACAAAATAAACTGCATAATCAATCCAATTAGAAGAATTATTTCCAATTGCTGCATTTCAAGGAAAATTTTACAAATCTCACATGGGTCACCCTCTATACCTCACTGCATTGGGTCAAACCACATTAGGCCCCACTACTAGGTAGGGGGCAAGGACACAAGTAGCGAGAGCACCAATAAATTTTGACCGTTGGGCCCTCACACATCAATGAATAACATTGTGCACTAGCACTTGATATTTCAAGGGGATTCAAGCCTCTAGAGCTACCCAATGATGAGTGTGATTATATGGTACTCTTTGATATTGATCTTCCAATGACTTACTAGTAAAAAGTGCCAAATAACCATGACTAACCTCCTCCTATGGTACATGCCCTTTGTTTAAGAACTTTATGAATTTGATTATGACTTTATGACTGGGGGGTGCTTTAGCCTAAGCCAATCTCAACTTTTGAGTTTTAGATTGTTACATGAATAATCGATTAAAATATATAAATATTGAAATTTACAAAAATTTAAACAAAATTTTAATTTAATATCAATAATAATGATAATAAATTAATTTATTGTTATATTTTGTATCATTGAAAATTTTGAAAGAGAAATACTTAAAATTTTTAATAGTTATTAAATAATTTAATAATAAATTATAGAAATGTATTATACATATTTAAAAAAATTAAATTT